>CAUYON010089620.1:0-46363 GCA_963573935.1 Arctocebus calabarensis | reverse complement strand
GATGTCTGGTTTTTAGAGGGTCTCTCCCGTGGGGGTAGAGTGGGAGGACATCTGAACTCTGCTCGCTTGTTTGTTTGTATGGAGGTATGGCATATGCTGCGAGCTGTTCTCTTGGGGGAGGGGACTCCCGTCCGCTTGGCGATGTGCTCTGTACCTTTTATTTGTATCCTTGGGGTCGCAGGTCGCTCCAGCAGATTTGATGTGCGTTCCTTGACCTTGTCTCTTGGCTCAGGTCCAAACCGTTGGCTTTCTCGCTAAATTTCTGTCCTTTATCTCTCCTTCTGGACAGGAGCGTCTGCAGAAAGCTGGCTACAGACCGCCATCTTGGCTCCTCCCTCCCTCAAAAAATAATTTAAAATGAATTTTTTATCAATGTTGTATGGTTGCATATTATTATTGAAAAACACATCCTCTGTTCTCTTCCACCCTTGACAATGTTTCTCTATTTCTTTCTACCCGTGTAAATGCCGTGGTTATTCTCTTCCATATTCACTGATCCACCTTACATGGTGTCTACTCACTTCAATTATGGTAGTTAAAGACTTGCTGTCTCCACTCGCTCCCTATGTCACTACCTCTTGCTCTTTCAATAGTTATTTCAGTGTTGATATCATAATGGATATGCAGATATTGCTCATAGCAGAGCAAAGTAGGGTACCATGGCTATGGTTTGTGGTATAAACTGTGTCAAATCTTCTTCAAACACAGTTGGTACCTGTCAGTTCCTCAGTCCTCTATTGCACATCGCAAGGACTGAGTGCTCCCCACTCTGCGGAAGGAGTTCATTGACCGACTTCCTTTACTTCTGGGATGAGTCCCCATTTCCCTGAATCCTGTCTTCCTTCTTTGATTTTATGTTTTGGTTGACTCCTGCATGTAGCCAAAACATGTCCTCTAATAGCTTCCTAAGGGGTGAGGGTGTAAAAGGAAAAAAAAAATTAAGCTCTGTTTCTGATATCTTTATTTTATCCTTGTGATTCATTGATGGGTTGGTTATTTGTAGAATTCTAGGTTGAAAGCCCTTTCCCTTAGATGTTTGAAAGCATTGCTCATTGTTCTCAGGCATTTAGTCTTGTTGGAAAGTTGCATATCTTTTAGATTTTATTCCTGTCAATGTGATGTGTGTATATATATATATATATATATTTTTTTTTTTTTCTCTCTCTCTCTGGGATACTTTAGGATGTTCTATTTAACCCAATATTCTTAAATATTATGATGAGGTGGGCTTTCTATTCTCTTACTGTACTGGTAGTGGACCTTTTAAATCTGGAAACTCAAGTCTTTTAGTTCGTAAACACTTTCCCCTAGAACTTCTTCTGTTTTCATTTTGTTCCATCTGGATTAGTTCTCTAATTTTTTTATTTGTTTTTTCATAAGTTCTTTACCTTTTGCCCTGTTTTCTGGGAGAGTTTCTTGATTTTGTATCTACTCATTTTTCAGATTTAGAACCTTTTATATTTTCTGAGGTTTTGGGTCCCCCAAACTTTCTAGTTCTTTGCCTAATTTTCACTGGATACCTTTATTATAGATATAACTTCTATATTTCTGAGATTATTTTCAAGTTTTCTTCTATGCCAGCTCTGTTATTTTGTCTTTTTTAAAAGTTCCTTCCTTCCTTTTCTTCCTCCTCTCCCTTTCTCTCTTTCTTCTGTCTTTCCCTTTCTTTCTTCTCTCTCTCTCTCCCCCTACTCTCATTCTGATGTTTCTATTTTGGATTGGAACAAAGAACTCAGGAGAATTAGAAGCTCTGTGGGATAGGGGCTAGTGTCTCCAATGGTTGTCCTTGCTATGGTTTCATTAGAGGGTCAGCCAGCCACCATACAGGAGAGCCCCAGACATCAACTGATGGAGCTCTTTTGGAGTTGTTAATTTCTTCTAGA
Source organism: Arctocebus calabarensis (assembly GCA_963573935.1). Taxonomy (NCBI): domain Eukaryota; kingdom Metazoa; phylum Chordata; class Mammalia; order Primates; family Lorisidae; genus Arctocebus; species Arctocebus calabarensis. Next base: position 44,480 of record CAUYON010089620.1, on the reverse strand, counting down.
GAATAATCTCATTTCTTGCTAGGACACTTGTATTCTTGGGTGCCTGCACCTCAGAGAGAGGCAGGGGAAGGATGTGGGAGACCCATATTTTGCTATATACATCTTCACTTAATCCCTTTGTTTTCATCTTCACCCCAAATTCCTGCCCTCTGAGTTGAAACCTCTCTGTTGTTGTCTTATCCTGAGAATGAATCTTCTGCCTCCCACAGAGACAAGGGGATAGGGGTGGTTGCATGAGATAGGCATGGGGCCTGGAAAATCTGACTGCTCTTTACATAAATTTTAGAAGCTCACATCTCACCCCTACTTCCAAAGTACCAAATGCTTCCAGGGCCTATGTCTCTTCATTTGACCCTGCAGGACAAAATGGTTTCTTTTCAGTGTATTTCTTTTGCAGGCACAAACATTTTACTTCTTTGGCTCTTTTGAGTTAACCACTTCTCGTCCACTTGCTTTCTGCCTTCCAAAACCCATTGAAACTGTTCTACCCTCTTCTGCCTTTCTATTCTTTTGGTCTTTGTTGATGGATACTTATTTATTCTTTTATCTTCATTAAGATGGGATTTAGGGAGGGGAGAAGATAAACAGGTGCTGCTAATCACCAAGTTTGACAAAGTAAAGTAAGTGTTAGTTTCTGGGCTCATTTTGTCCTAGTTTGCTGCAGGTGGTGGTGAGGATCCTGGTGGCTGGAATCAAGGTAGACCTCAGTGTCTGGGACTCTCCCAGTGCTCTGACCTATAAGAATATCCAGCAGGGAGGATTTGGAGCAAGCCAAGCTCCGCTGGTGACCTAGGCGCTTTTGCTTCTTAGGAAGCCTCTGTGTGAAGGTGTAAGGACAAGGCTGCTTTGCAGAATATTTGGGGGTCAGCTGAAGAGCTGGAAGAGATTAAGTTATTTCAGGAATAATCTTCCTTCTTATTGATGAGATTTCTGTACAGCCCAGGTCCAGTCCAGAGCTGTAATTAAAAACAACCACCAACAAAACAAACCTTGACATTAGACACCTTTGTACCTTCGTATTTGCTATACATTTGTTCAAGACTTCACCTGAATATTTTAAAAAATGATCTCACAAACTTTTCAGGGAAAAAACATTCTAAAAACTGCTCCCCTTTTCTCCCTTCTTACCTGGGAAAAGTAACTCCCTCCTTCACTGGGAAAGGAAATAGGGACAATTTCCTATTGTCAATTGAGTCCATGAAGACAATTGAGTGCATGAAGGAGAAAAAGTAAGGGAAGAATGGACTGCGGCAGCTCCCAGCAGCAGCCATCCAGAGTAGCATCTTGATTTTATAAGCCCCATTTTAGCATAAATTATCTCATTTTTTAGCTTGTCAGTTTGGATAATCTTGGCCCCAAAGTGAATTCTGGGGGTCTTAAATGATCTGGTTTGGCTCTTCATGGAGTTTGAATTTGCAGATAATTACTAGAGCTCTATTGCTGTGTAAACTTGTTATCAATTGCCTTTTTAAAAGTCAGCACTAAAATAATCATTCCTGTGAGCCAAATCCATTCAAACCTTAAATTCAGGAGCACAAACACATTTCAGTGCTGGGGACAAATGTGTAAGATTTCATCATTACTGCATCCGTGAAGGCTTATGAGAAAGAAGGTGGAGATGCATTAAATCTCTGTGTGTGGCTGAGCCTCTGGCCAGAGCTGGAGTTGACATTGTGTCCTCAGCATGAGATCAGACACTTTCAGGATGCTCTGGACTGGTGGCCACTGAGTATCTTCCATGTACCTCACCCTGTGCAGTCTGCTGGGCAGAAATGCAGTGGCCTCCGACATCACCATTCCGCAAGACCAACCCTGTCTCATCTTCTGCCTCATATTGCCCCAAGTTAAGTCCTTCTTATGACAGTCAGTTTCATGTCATCATCCCTGGCAGGAGGCCCTTATTTACCAAAGAAGACCTTCCAGATTAGAGCAAAAGAGCAAAAAGTAGGGTAGTGGAAAGTGCTGGTCAAACAGGCTGGGGCTTGGCTTCTTATCATTGACCTTGGACAACTCAACTGCTCTAGGCCTGAGTTTCCCAATTCCCCCCAAAAGGGCTATTGATATCTGTTCTTCTGTCTTTCAGGGTTGTTCTAAAAGTTAAACTTTAAAGCTGTAAATTTATTTTGTAAAAATATGCATAATAATTATTGTATTAATATAAATGTAAGTTATTTCAAGGTTGAAATGGGCCAAATCCCAGACAAAAATTTTCCTTCTTGAGTCTGAAGGCTGCCTACAATATGTGCATCATAAGCTATGAGGTCAAGTTGTTTCATGCTAAAAGTTTACGTCCATACTTTTGTGCTTTGCTCTCACCCTGCATGGGCAATGGGCATTTCTCTGGGCATATTTTTAGGATAATACAATTTATAGAATGTAAAAGCAGCCCATGTTATTTACCTTCATAACTTGATCTGAAAGGAAACAGTGTGTTTATTGTCTTCTATATGCTTAACATTTAGTAGAAGCTGAGATAGATCTTGCCAGTCTCCTCTTTGGTCCCAACAGTAGCTCTTCAGATCTCTTTCTCAACATTCTTCCTCCATCTCCCCAGACACTCTGAGTGACATCCTCATCTCCTACTTCTTAGGGAAACAGAGGCCTCCAAAAAGGAATTCCCTCAACTCCCACTTGGCTGTAAAATCCCCAAGGAAGAATAGCAAGGAGGCTAGAATGGCTGGAAGGAGAAGAGGAGGGAGGTCAGAGAGGTCAGGCCTGATCAGAAAGGGCCTAATGTTGCAGTAAGGACTGTGGCCACAGCTCAGTGTGATGTGAGCCTTGGAAGGTTTTGAGCAGAGGAGTGCCATATTCTGACTTATGTTGTAATGATTCACACTGGCTGCTCTGCTGAGAATCCAGGTAGCAGGAAGGTTTCAGAGTAGAAGTAGTAGACTGTTAGGAGGCTAGTAGACTCACATTATTGGGAAATGGTGGATATCTCTAGCACAGTCCCATATATCCAACTGCTTGTTGCACATACTCACTGGAATGTCCCACAGAGATCTCATTTTGTATTGGAGGAAACACCATCTCCTGGGTTATCCAAGCCAAAGCCCTTGACGCCTTTCTGTCCTGTAACACCCATATCAGGATAGTAATAAGTACTTATTGATTCTACTTCTTCTACCTCCTGATATTGTTCAGTTCTGATTCTTCCCTCTATTGTCCTGGTGACTGCCTTAGGTCTCTGCACAGGACAATCACATAAGTCTCCATTCTGGTTTCCCTACTTCCAATCTTAGACCTTCTTCTACTCCAATCCATTTTCTAAGATCCTCCTCATCAGAGTGATCTTTAAATAATCTGAAAGTAATGGAAATTCTTTGAATCCTCCTTAATGGAGCCCTACTCTCACAACAGACTCATCTCTGTACACTGTCACATCTCTTCCCCAAATATGATACGCCTTGTGAAAGCCCTGATGAACAATACGCATTGTAGCATTTACAGGAGATTTCATGCAAAGGAGAGGTGATAGTTACATCCCAAGTTAAGCAATCTTCCTATAAACCTCCTGCAAACACCTATCTGGTCCCCACATTCCACTCTCCACCTGCAGCAGGCTGGCCCACATCCTTTCTGACCTGTACTAGAGCTTCTATTGCCTCACCCCACCCACCCAGAGGAAGTGTGTCTCTGTACATCATGAATTTGACCAGGGCACTTCTCTGTTTAAAAACAAACAAAAACCTTTAATGGTTTCCTTCTGTTCTTGGGGTAAAGAGCAGACTTAGCCTGACCCAGCAGATCTGGTCTGGCCTGCTCTGTTCTTTGCTCTTGCTCCCCACATACCAGAAGCACTGAGAGGAGAGAGAAGAGAGCACTTAATCTCCAAGAATGAGCATTGAATTCTCTGAGGCTATACCATACATTCTGCTAGGTTTTCCTGGGAACTCCCTTCCCCACTGCTTGTTTTTTAAAACTCCATTCAGATGTCCTTTCATCCAGGGAGTCTTCTTATACCCACCACCTGGGTTAGGGTCTTGGGCTAGTCTGGAACCTGGGTACTTGTGTGTACATGAGCTGTGGGAGAAGACAAGCAGTGTCACCCTCATCTCCTGTCCTCTGTGCCTGCCAAGGAATGGTCACAGTTGAATGAATGAACCATATGGAGACCCAGACTGCCCAGGATGGCTAACATCAGACACATTCAAACAGAGGGACTATTCTAAAAGGGCTACACCATCTTTTAAAAGTCTATCTGTGCCATCGTAAAAAGGGAAATATGATTCACTCTAGTGGTACCTTGTAAGACAATGTGACATGCAGAACTGCAAAGGTGAAGGTGACTGGTTTGTGGTGTTGCAACTGTTGACCTCAGCATGAAAAGGACCATGTGGCTGGAGTAGCTGGTCTCAGCAATGTTATTGGACTCTGTCTATTAATGCATAGACTATGAAGATTTGATAGAATCTTCATGTGATTTGATAGAAAAAAAATTTAAAAGCAATGACTCATGATTACGAGATTATATGTATTATGCTTGCCATTTCTTAATATGTATAATACAAAGCAAAAACAAGAGCCAGCACCCAGACAATGTTGGGATTGAATTGACTTTTCTTTCCTACTATTTTGTTCTCTTAGAGTTAAGACATGTAATCTTTAGAAATATTGTTGATGGTGAACAAATCAGGTCCCAAAGTCACATCCCTTTACTAGGTTGCCAATTGTATGGACTAAAAAACTCAGGATATAAACAAGTGCTGGTTCCACTCAAGATCTCTCTATTCTATAGGAAAAATACTCATTTCACTATAATTGTTAATAACTTCTCTACAAATTTTTCATCTCCCTGAATTATTTATGGTTTTGTTTCCTTTTTCATAGTCTCTGAAAGCCCCCTTTCTCAATGTCTTCCTGGATGGTGAGTCCTGCTACAGAGAACATCTGGCTTGGTTGACATTCAAATGCTATAGCTACCATCCAGATTCCCACGCTTTGCCTTTTCCCCGATTCTGGATAACTTGTAGGCAGTGGCTTCATCAGCTTGCCTCTGAAAGAGCAGCTACCACCTCATCCATACCCCTCTCTCTATCCCAGGGCTCTCTTCTCAAGCCATTCTCAAGAATCATAAGCAGTTCTCTATCTTTCTTCAGGGAGAGGTGGGACCCAACTACTGCATACTCCTAGAGCTCTGCTTTCTGGTTCCTGGGACAGCTCTTGCTCTTTCTTGCATACATCCTTTGCCACACAAGCAAAATGCACATTTTAAGCTGTTTTGAACATAGGTATATCTAAGAGGACACATTTATATTCATGCTGCAAAATCCATGTTTAAATATTGAGATAAAATATTCCATGGTTAGAGATACAGATGCTTTATAAAAAACTTTCTGGAATAGTTTTATGTTATAAACAGCTTAAAATGTGCAAGCTTCTTCATTTGTTTTTTTTTTTTTTTGCAGTTTTTGGCCAGGGCTGGGTTTGAACCCATCACCTCTGGTATATGGGGCCAGCACCCTACTTCTTTGAGCCATAGGTGCTGCCCATGTGCAAGTTTCTTGGGTGGCAATGGATGTAAATTTCACATAATACCTAGCCAGCAGTTCCTAATGGAAACACCTAAGTAGATGTCTCTAGAAGTTGAGAAGTAAAATAATTTCATTAAAGAATAGTATAGAGTCATGGAATGTTCACACTTAGTAGCATGATGATTTTTCTTCTTTCTCTATTTCTGCCAAATGAAAACAGAGAAGTGTGAGAGGAAACCAGAGAGGAGAAGCTTTTCTACTTTTCTGATGTTTCCTTCTCATGGCTAAGGAAAGAGACTGGGATGTAAAGAAGTTCTGAGCAATGATAGTACTTGGCTCAGAGGGGCTTTTGATGCATAGTATGATAGAAATGTTACCCAGGCTTTGAGGCAATTTAATTTCATGGTAACATATAGGTTAAATTAGAAAGGGGCTGTGCCAGTATTTCCTCTTCAGATGTGGCCTCTTTACTCTTTGCCTCACTTACCTTGTTTTACTTGAGGACTCTGTGCTACTCATACCCTAGGTTGGTCCACCTCCCACTAGGAATTTTGTAAGAATCCTCAGATAGGCCACATCCTCTATTTGCTTGTTGTCCTGAACGTTATATATAGTATTACTTCTTATGTCTGACTTGCTGCCTGTTCTGATCTCTGGGTCCTGCTTGCCCCTCCATCTCTGTTGGGCATGTCTAGATGTCTGAGTCCCAAGGGGCAGGCTCCAGTGTAGCCAATGGCAAAGATAACCCACAAATGTTTTGGAAGAGATTGGTATTGATTTCTTCATTAGTGATCATTTGTGCCATTAATATATGCTATCTTTAGCTGTTTAATGTAATATATAATTAAATAAGAAGGAAGAATGGACAAGTTGTAGCCAAGTCTTATAATCACAGCATCCTATTAGGGGATATTAAGAGGCAAAAGTCTAGCTTTTTGAGTAATTCCTTACATGATTAATGTTTGGAGATGTTGGTGACACAGCTCCTGTTTCCTGTCCAAACCACTTACTACTTACTCCATGTACTGGCTTGAGCCAATGCCTTTCTCTCTGTCCTCTATGTCTTCAATCTTACCCTCTTTCCTATCTTGTTTACCCACAGTTCGGACTTCCTAAAATACCACTTTTACTCCCTCTTACTCCTCATCATACCAGCTTATGCTGCCGTTCCTATTTAAGGGGTCAAGTTGAACTCTCCAGGCTGTGGCCAGGCATTGCTGTGCTGTGTGTTCAAACTAATCACATCTATCTCCAGTATAGGAACTGAGCCCTCAAGAGCCTCAAGAAACCTCATGAGACCATCAGGCGCTGATGGTTGTTCTTAGGCATTTATGGACTCCAAGTCCTTCTTACAAAGAGTTGAATAATGCCCAGGAAGTTGAGTCTCTTATTTTGTTGAGCAGGGAAAAATGTGAGAGGACCAGACATTCTCTCACAAGGAGAGTCAATGCTCATATGTTCATAGTCACTGAAGTGGCTATGGCCTCCTACAGACATTTTCCCTAAGTCAGTGCCTCTGGCATAGGTCCCCACCAGGTGGCATGAGTCCTTCCATCCCTTCAGAGAGTTAGGAGTACCCTGAGGTGGCTAGCTTTCTTCGTCAGATCCATGGAGCCCCTCTTGAACCATGGTTGTAGTCTGGCTAGTTGTCTTTATACAGCATAATTTATAAATCCCACCACTCCTGCCTGCCTTCTGGCTTTGGGTATGCCAGTTCTCTTTGTGGTGTAAGTGTCAGTCCTTGCCTCTGCAAATTCAGACCTGACAGGTCTAGCTCAGGCTCTTCCTGGGAGTGCCTCCCTGCCCAGATTAGGACACAATACTGACTCCTGGCTTCAAATTCCTATAGCACATAACTCTGTCTCATAGGATCAATGTGCTAGAGTGTGGGGGCTCTGAGCACAAAGGAAAGAGCTTGGGTTGAAGTTAGAATGACCTGGATTCAGAGTCAGACTCTGACATTTACTAGTTGTATAACTACAGATATGTTAGAGACTGTCTTCTTAACTGTGACCATGGCACCTCTAACGAAAGGTAATTGTTGTAAGGATCAAATGGGATAATCTATGCAAAGCAACCAGCAAGTGAATGGGCTTGGTAACTGCTTAAAGGACCAAAACAGTCTGAGTCACATGTTCCACTGTGCTGATCTCAAGCTGCTTTGTGCATGCAAAGCTTGTCTCTTTCTTGTGCCTGCAAAGTGCTAAGGAAATGCTTTTCAAATAAATTTAGACCAAATGCTCCCCTCAGTGTCACTTTCCCCGATTTGCCACATAGGCACTTAAGAAAATACAAGTCTTAACACTCATTTACTATAGAAAAACATTTTAATTATACAGTAATGATTCCTTATGCAGGCTCCCAAGGGAAATGGGAAAAAAGAGTATTCTCATGTTTCTGGCGAAGAAAATGAGGCATCAGTTAAGACTATGGCCTTCAAATGATCACACACAGGTGTGGTGGAGTGTGGAAGAAGAATAGATCTTTTTGTGCCCAGGCCATGTCTGATCTTTTTAACTTTGCTGCCACTCTTCCTTCTCTGCCCATCAGCTCTGTCCACCATGGTTCATGAGATCTAGACATTCCCATTGTAGGGCCATCAGAACTTATAGACCTGCTCTGTCTTGCCAGGATCAGGAATCTCATCTTCTGGGTGGCCAGTTCTACGACACAGGCCACACTGTGACCATCTTAGAGCAGGTGGAAGGGAACAAAAGGAAGAAAAAAATGAAGAAACCAAAAGGCAGAGCCATAACCATGTGCTAATGAAGCTGCTAAAGATACATAGTCCCTATCCCTGGGGGCCTTCACTTTCTAATGCCACTGGCCTATTCTCCTCCCTTGTCTTCTGTTATTCTCCCTGCCTCCTTTCTCCTTCCATTTAAGGGACATTTAATTATTTCTCACCGTTTATATTCCTTGGCAATGACAAACAACATTGTGATGATTATCTTTACTATTATACTATATCTGTGCATATTTTAAATTATTTTTTTAGACAGCAACATTTTCTACCTGTGTTGTATTCCATTCCCATATGGAATGAGGCAAAGATTTGGGACAGGCAAGTTCAGAATGTATACTGCTGTGGGTGAAATCATGATGGGGATAAGCAGTGGGCATAGCAGGACTGAGGCCAATACCCAGGTGTGGCAAATGATCTACATCCTCCATGGTGAGCAATAAAGACCAAGATCCAGGTGCAGGAAAAGTATCATTCCTTCATCCCCCATTCCTACATCAAGGCTGCTGGTGCTTAAGGCACTGTGGAAGAAGAGAAAGAAAGAGAAGGGTGTATTTTCTATTGTGGCTATTACAAGCCTTTGTCACAAAACTTAGTGGCTTAAAGCAACACAACTGTATTCTTTGTAGTTCTAGAGTTCAGAAGTGTAAAATCTACAAGACTATGTTGTTTTTGGAAGCTTTAAGAGAGAATCAATTTTATTGCCTTTCCTAGTTTTTAGAGAACACATGCATTTTTTGGCTCATAGCACATCACTGCAACTTCTAGCTCTATCCTTATATCTTCTCTGACTTTGATCTTCCTGCCTCCCTTTAATAAGGACTTAAGTGATTACATTGGACACACCTATATACTGAGGGATAATATTTCTATCACAAGATCCTTAATTTAATAACACCAGCAAAGTCCCTTTTGTCACATAGGTAACATATTCATAGATTCTAGAGATTAGGACATGGGTGCATTTGGAAAGCCATTATTCAACCTGTCGTAGTTCATGCTTTATTACTGTTATACTATATCTGTGCATATTTTAAATTATTTTCTTAGACAGCAACAGTCACCCAAAATTCATGTCTATCCCATAGTCAAAATATATTCACCTTATCCTAATATCCTCCAAAATTTCAACCCACGACAACATCCACTCATAGGCCAAAATCTTATCTAAATATCATCAGCTCAAAAGTCCCCAATTTCTTCTTATAATTATTAGGTTTATTCTGACTTATTTTATGTTTTTTTTTTTATTGTTGGGCTTCATCGAGGGTATAAAGAATTAGGTTACATTGATTGCATTTGTTGGGTAAAGTCCTTCTTATAATTGTGTCCTTTCCCCAAGAGGTATGCCATAGACCATCACCCCCATCCGCCTCCCTCTTCCTCTCTCCCCACTTCCTTATTCCCCTGCCCCCAAACTTGAATTGGTTTGAGTTTTTCCCTTATGAGGGCATGTATTCGATCATCTACTGGCTTCAGATTAGAATTTAGTACATTGGATTCTTGCTTCTCCATTCTTGTGATACTTTACTAAGAAGAGTGTATTCCAACTCAATCCAGGTTAATGCAAAAGATGTAAAGACTCCATCTTTTTATGGCTGAATAGTATTCCATGGTATACATATACCACAGCTTGTTAATCTATTTTTGGGTTGGTAGGCATTTAGGTTGTTTCCACATTTTGAGAAATATAAATTGAGCTATAATAAACATTTTAGTGCAAATGTCCTTATGATAAAATGATTTTTTTTCTTCTGGGTAGATGCCTAGTAATGGGATTGAAGGATCAAATGGAAGAGTCCCAAATTTTGTCATCTGAACCAACTAAGTCAAGTGTGTGCAAAATACTAAGTATGATCCATCCTGAGTCAAAATTTCTCTTCATCTGTGGGTTTACAGTCATTTGCTACCAGTTATAGACATTCAAATTCAAAAGAAAAAATTTGAGAAGATTAAATCACTATCTCAAGCAATTTTGAAATCCAAACAGGAAAATTCTAGCACATTTTTAAGTCTGGGAATAATCCTCTGTGATTTGATGCTTTGCCCTCTGGGGTCTTACCTCCATCCTCTTCAACCTCAGCTTCACTCTCTGGGCCTGCAGTTCTGTCCTCTGAGTTATTCTTCTTTTTTCTGAACAGTAGAATCTATTTTGCAGTTGAGTAGTTTTTTTGGCCTGTTTCTTACCTGTAAATTTTAGGCATCTGAAAACCATCTGTGATTTCATCTTTTCTCAGTCCCTTTCAGTAGTTGTTTTGCTGATATAATATTTTCAAAAGCTTTGTGGATCTCCTGTGTATGTTATGGCAACTCCAGCAGATGAGACGTTCCACCACAGATCTTTTCTAAATAACACTAACCCTATTCCTGGCTTCTTATGAGGTGGCTGAAGGGACCTATGATTGACATGCCTAATCTCTTCAAAGAATTCTCTATGTAATTAAAAACCATTACGTTTTATTCTTTCTGAGGCATGAAAACAAGATGGCTATCCCACTTTTGGCTTTTCCTCCAGAGCATGTTTTCCTGCTAGTGAAAAGAGCATCTTTTGCAATCAAGATAGGCTGAGCATTTCCCCAATAATCAAATTCTGGTTCCTTTTTCTAAACAGTTTTCCCCTCAATTTTTCTCTTTCTCTTGCCCTTTACTATATGAAATAGGGAGAAACAAAGCCACACATTTAATGTTTTTGGAAATCTCCTCAGCTAACTATCCAAGTTTATTATCTAAAAGTTCTGCTTATCTCATAAATATGAGACTCAATGTAGCTAAACTTTGTGTCACTATGTAATGGGAATTTCCTTCCTTCTAGTTTCCAATAAGATAGTCATCATTTCTTCTGAGACCTTACCAGCAGCACCTTTGATACTCATCTTTCAACAAACATTCTGATTATGATTTAGTTCTTCTCTAAGATGGTCCATGCTTTTTCTCCGATGCTCCTCATTTCCTTCTGAATCCTTTTTGGAAGGGTCCTTAGTACCCAAATATCTTCTAACAACTTCTTCAAGGGAATCTAGGTTGTTTTTTTAATCATGCTCCTTAAAATTCTTTCATCTTATGCCCATCGCTTAACTCCAAAGCCTCTGCCACATTTTTATGTATGTGTTACAGCAACACCCCACTTCCAGGTACCAAAATATATATTAGTTTCTCAAAGCTGGTATAATAAATTGCTGCAAACTTTGTGGCTTAAAATAACACAGATGTATTTTCTGAGAGTTATGGAATTCAGAAGTCTAAATGCAAGTTGCTAACAGTGTTGTGCTGCTTTCGGAATCTTTGGGGGAACAATCTGTTTCTCGTTTATAGAGCCCACCTGAAGAGGGGAACCCTAGATTTGACCAATTTTCACCTCAAAGAATTGAGTTTTAAATTGGAATTCACTGGGTACCTTGAATTGATAGGTATAATTTTCTCCTACTGAGTGAAAGTGGGAGCTCAGTAGCCACATTAAAATATAGATAAATGAAGAAGATTATACCATTATATACCTGATTTCTTTATTATGGTAACATTAAAAAAAATTCTGTTACATACATACTGGCAAATTGTCCTCCAGAAAGACTGTACTAGTTGGTGCTTTCTGTAATTGTGAGTATACCATTCTGTTAAACACTTGCCAGCAATAACCACGACTATTATTATTATTTTTATTTTGGGCAGTTTGATAGGGGAAATGATATCTCATTGTTGCTATGATTAGCATTTATTGAATTACAAGTAAAATATTTCTTTCAGAGGCATCTGAAAAATTATTAAATATTATAGGTGCTTTTTAGTCTCTCTTCTCTGTTTCTATAAAATTTTGTATTTTGTACATCTCTTTATTGTGAGAGATGGCTGATTTTCCTCCAAATTCTATTATCTCCCTCTTCCTTGACAATAGGCTGTTGACAAAGTATATGGGTGCCCGAGTAATCTTCTTTTCTAAGATTCCTCCTAAAAAGTTATGGCCACGTGGTTAAATTCTTTCTAATGGATATGAATGGAAGGGCACATGCCACTTCTAGGACTGGCCCATGAAATCTCCCACAGAAGAGCAATAACAATGACATGGCATATTTTGAATATGGCAGACTCTTTTTCATATAGTGAAGGGCTGCCTGTTCTGGGCTGTTGCATGAGCAAGATTTAGGCTGTTGCATGAGCAAGATTTAGCAACTGTTTTGCATTAGCCAACTGCAATTTACTGTACCATAATATACAGTTATGCCACATTTAAATCTTTATTTTTAATCAAGTTTTCCTTTATTGAACTATGAAGAGTCCTTGCTTTAGTTATGTCTGTAGCCCCATGGCACAGAGTAAGTTTCTAAATAATAGAATGAATGAATAAATGAGTTGCATGTTTACTTAAAAAGACTCTTGCTGCTTCTCCTAGTTCAGTTCTCAGAGACATTGTTCCCATTACCAGAGGAAAAAAGGGGAACTATATATGTGAATAGCATGTTAACACTCAAGTCAATTTCATGACATGTTTCCACTTATTAATGTGATCTATTTTCTTACCTGACAAGTCAGAGATCAGAAGGTGCTGATTTTATAGTCTCCTGACCTTTTAGGAGATTGAGGAGGAAAATCGCTGCGTATGATTGTTTGTCATGGCATGACCATTACTACTTCAAACTGAGTTCATATGAAACTTCAGGTCTCCTACCTGGAGGAGAGTAATTTTTTTTTTATCATATCCTAGAAGTTAAATGGGCCCAGTGAGATCCGAAGAGCTTAACAAATTCTCTGCTTTGTCACAGTGAAGACCTTTGCCTAATGCAGGGTCTTATCCTGCAGATTGCTTGGGGCCAGAAGATAGTCTGGTTAATCTTAGCTGCTCCTACTTCCCTACCGTGTTCACTGAACTGGGCTTTTTTGTCTCTGAATAAAATGGACCAGATCTGGGTTGGTTGCCATGGTGACTGTATCAGGAGCCTTTGGGCTCTCTATCATCCTCTGCTGACAGCCCCTATGTGATGAACCCCCTGTGGGGTGTGGGTGCCTCAATCCACGACCTTATGGAATCACCATCCCAAGTTCATTATGAAAAGACAGGCTAGTTTGTAAGGGAAATGGGATCCTGGTTACCCCTTCTGGGACATGGTTTTCTGGTCACATGCAATTTGCCTAGATTATGATGCTAGGACCCCTCACAAATTAACTTTCTTACCAAAAATCTTTCTGGACCAGTCTTCGACTGTCTCATCTTCATTAGCCAGGATCAGTCAAAACTTTCCAAGTCTGGGAATTGTTATTTCTTAGTACACTTGGAGTTAAAAGTCCAGCCACGTGGAGGCAAATTCCTTTCCGTTGGGGTCAAGGACATATACCTTTAGCTGTCCCCTGGTGTGAAATGTGGCTTGGTTCCCTTGATCCTTCCTAGGGTTCAACCTGCTGCTCATCAAGGACATCCTGGAGGGATCTTTGGGGCTTGTGGCTCAGCCTTCTTCTTTTTTTTTTTTTTTTTAACAAGTGAACAGTTTATTTAAGGCGGCGCCTGTGGCTCATCGAGTAGGGTGCCGGCCCTATATACCAAAGGTGGCGGGTTCAAACCCGGCCTCAGCCAAACTGCAAAAACAGAAAAATAGTCGGGCATGTTGCGGGTGCCTGTAGTCCCAGCTACTCAGGAGGCTGAGGCAAGAGAATCGCCTAAGTCCAGGAGTTGGAGGTTGCTGTGAGCTGCGTGATGCCACAGCACTCTACAGAGGGCGTAAAGTGAGACTCTGTCTCTCCAAAAAAAAAAAAAAAAAAAAAAGAATTAAACAAAAGTATGATGTGATACATTACAAGCAAGACACTCAGAAAAGGTATAATAGTACTACTCACACAAAAACTTAAATTTCACCTCAAAAAAACCCTACAAGACAACAGAGAAAGCAATTTCACTGTTATAAAATAAGATATTTCATACAAAGTATTAACTCTGCCTCCCCCCCCAAAACCCACCTCCCAACAAATAAAAAACTATCTGGGAATACTGCTATGCTAATATATTACACTTGATCTTAGCCAAAAGGCCGAGAAGCGATGCTATGCTAATATGTTAACCACAGTATAATTATTCATAGAAAAACAGTAAGTAAGCAATGAATTAAATTAAATAACAAAGTTCAAACTATCATAAACTCATAGACCACAATGATTTTATAAAACAAGCAATTCCAGAAATCTAATAAACAATAAAAAAAGAAGAAATATTTCAATATCATTCTACTTGATCTGGATACACCTGATATTGAAATTGGAGAAAATATATTGTTATGAAGGGAAATTACAAACATGTTTCACTTATAGATGAGGATTCAATATCCTAAACAACATATTGACAAGTTGAATTAAAAAATTAATATTTAAGTAATGTACTTTGGTCAATTTTTTTTTTATTTTTATGTATGCATGTGTTTATTAGGTTTCCACTTTTTGCCTTTACAGAATTTAAAAAGCATAAAATTTAATAACAATAACAATGTTTAAGATAAGGACTAGAAACAAAACCCACATAAAGAATGAATGAAGATAAATACATTCAGAAAAGAAAACAGATGATTACTACATTGAAATATTAAGCAATATTAAGAATAATAAGGCCAAGAAAGTAATGTTCACATTGTCAAATAAGAGTATGTCTATTATAGAATGCTTTGACTCTAAGGCTCAGTATGAAATCATCAGTTAACTTCTTATTTTTTTTCCCAAAGTCTCAAAATATGGACAACTAATATTATATAAATAAAAGTAAAAGACAGTTTTAAAAAACAGATCATGCCAAATCTTATAGACAATAAAAAAAGAAGAAATATTTCAAAATCATTTTACTTGATCTGGATACACCTGATACTGAAATTGGAGAAAAAATATAGTTATAAAGGGAAATTACAAACATATTTACATTTGCTAAAATGTGGAAACAGCCTAAATGTCCTTCAACCCCGGAATGGATTGGTAAGCTATGGTATATGTATACCATGGAATATTACTTAGCCATCAAAAAATTGAGATTTTTGCAGCGTTTGGATGAAGATGGAACACATTATTCTTAGTGAAACATCACGTAAATGGAGAAGCATGAATCTTATGTATTCATTTTTGATATGAGGACAATTAATGACAATTAATGACATGGTGAGAGTGGGAAAAGGGGAGAGCAAAGAGAGAGAGAGAGAAGGAAGGGGGTTGGGGAAAAGGAAGAACAGAAGGAAGAAGGGACGGGGGTGAAGTCTCAGTGTGAGACACATCTATTAAAAAAAATAGAAAAGTTGCAATTTCATATGCCAAAGAATTAGAACATTGAATGAGTAATATAGTGATCAACACTGATGAAATACATAGAAAATTGAAGATAAGCTAATTCTATGATATTTAATTTTCTATTGAGGTTTCCAGTAAGAAGAGTCAGTTATTATTAATTATCTGAAATAATATGACCTGACTTCAAGCCCACATTCTACTATTTGCTAGCTCTGTTGTGCTCTTGGGTTGTTTTATAAGTCTTCCATATAATATGAAATCAAAATGTCTTGAATATTTTTTTCTAAGTATAAAACTATATCTATAGAGTATATATGGCAAAAAAGTAAACATTTTTTGAAAGCAATCTTTTTTTTCCCCAAAATATTTCTATAAAAGAAAATTTTGCATGAACTTTTCCCCCAGGTAGCAAAAGTCATGGATGAGCAAGATGATATATGTTTATCATTTGAAGATTATGCAGCTAATATAGATCTATTAATTGTAGAATATAATGAAAGAGTCACTGACTTTGAAAATGATAGCGTCATACTCAATAAGCAGTCCAGCCTCATCTTGTTGATATCAATAAAGCATCTAAAGAACTACAGATAGAATTAATTGAGCTCTCAGTAGATGTCATTCTAAAGTCATTGTTTGATGCTAAGAAAGATCCAATTGAAATATGGAAAAACGTAGTTGGACACATATACCTTTGGCAACAAGCCTAAAATATGCTTTCTTGATTTTCATCCAGGTAGGGCTGTGAACATACATTCTCCATCATTCTTCCAAATCAAGATGCTCTTAAGGTGACCAATGATTCACAACTGTCTAGAACAACACTGAAACTGTGAACTTCCCGTCCTCTACCAAATATTCAAATGCTTCCTAACAAAAAGCAGGCACAACAAAGTTATGAAAAGGCTAATAACAAATAGTTTTCCTTTTTTTGAAATAAAGTACACGGTTGTTATACTTTTATAAAATAATGTCCATTTGTAAGTATATGTAATTAAAGTTTCTGGAATGTGGTCTTTTTTGATTACAGCTAAATGAATGTGGCCTTTCAACATGCAAAGGTTCTCTACCCTGGCTTAAGAAAAACTATATGATTATAAGAGGAGTTTGTGGTGAGTGGTGAGAATTAAGCCATTTTTCAAAATATTTATGACTTAATATAGTTATTTCCAATGCTATTTACTACAATACACATATATTACTTCTCTAAAATAACTGCTCTAGTAGAGTGGCAGGTCTGTTACCTTTGATGTGTTCATAATTTGAGGTCAGATACATTTATTTTTTCTCATTATTAGAATGACATTACCTTGAATATGTTTTCAGTATGGTACAATAAGAGAGAGATTTTACAAAGACAAAAATCTTATGTGATGAGATGGTAGACTCAGAACCTCTGTGTGAAGGTTAACTTTGTTAAACAAGACTAAAAGATATTCATCTGAACTCAGAGGGGAGGAGAAAGGGAGAAAGTACGTTGAGAATGAAAATGGAGATTTTTTTTTTTAAATAGCCTCAGTCTAAAAATATACTAACAAAGGTCAGCTACAGAGAGTAAAAGTAACAGAAATGGGGTTTGAGATTGAGAAAGCAGAAAAAGTTTGAGGTAACACCAGATAGAATGTTATAGAATGACTAAAGAATTTCCCGGAATCCAAAAGTAAATATAGGTAAAATAAGAGGCAACCTAGATTCAATTTCTTTGTGAATCATCTTTGATTGATATACCTTATCCAAAACAAAAGGTCTAGGCGTAATTTTGCAAGCATTGAATAGTCAACAAAAAAGTTCATTACACAGAAAATACATAATTGAGTATGATCAATCTCAGAGCAATATAAAAATGTAATGGAGAAATAATCTTGGAACAAGAAAACATTTGTCAAGTAGCCATATTTTATAAAAGAATTCAGTATGAAAGGTCATGGGAGTGAAAACAAACGGGAAAGTGATAATAGATACACATTTTTCAAAATTAATTTATCCATTTTATTCACATTTTAAAAAAACCTCTATCACTAAACTATTACTCTTTGATATTTTATACTTCCTAACAAAAATTTCATTACAAGTTATTTATTTTATTAACTTAAATTAACAAAAGTTAATTTTCAAATCAAATTAATAACTAATGGCTAAACATTTTTCACCCAAGGAATGGACTCTTGGCTGTATGAAAACAGAATACACTGAAAAATAGAATTAATTAGTATGGTTTGATGCTATGGATTGGAAGTTTGGCTTATGTAATAAGGGACATAGTTAGTTATGTGTACACATTAAACCAACTCAACTGTTAACTTTCTTCAAATGCAAAGTATGACAAAGAAAAAAACCCTGAATAAAGTACCCAAAGTCTTCTATGTGAATTAGAATTAGTAAAATCCTCATGAATGACTGCTTCCTGTGTCTGAGTGTTTTTTGTTTGGTTTGGTTTGGTTTGGTTTGATGTTTGGGGTTACTCCTTGGGATCAAGGCAAACCCACAAGACCAATACAGTCATTTGAACTTTGTTATAAAAATGAATAAAATGAAAGTCCTATTTGTAGAAGAAAACCTATGTTTGTTTACATAGGGGTAAAGGCAGCACAAAATTCTTCCCTAGGGAAAGACAGGAAATGTTGATTTCTGTCTGTGACAGGACAATAACATAACAGATGGATACTGCCTGGAATAAAGTGTATGCTGCACATAGTTTTAAATCATGTATGACCTATGTTTTGTTATACAGTTCTGAGTTGTGTTTTTTTGTTCCCACAGGTAACTGGAGAATATACTAGATTGAACGTTAATTTTAATTTATTATGTCCATTGCAAAAGAAAATAGTATATTTACTGCCTTGGGAAAGAAGGATTTTTTTTTCATTTATATGTGTTTCGCTGTAGTGAGATTATATTGATTTCTTTGCTACAAAGGAGAGATGTGGATTGTAGGGGCACCCTATGTGGAAACATATAATGAAAGAGAAGTCACAAATAATGTTAACAGTAGTTTATGAAGCACAATTTGTATTGTGCAGTAGGCTGAAATGTTCAAGTTCTCTGATGAGAGACTTAGAGAGGTAAAGTACTGGTTAAAGTCATATATTATTCCAGAAGATATTCCCACTTTGGGCTGGTTTATTGTGTGCACCTGCTTGTTGGAAAACATATTTCTCCTCCCTCCTCTCAATAATAGGATTAGAGTGCACTGCAAGCTCTCAGACAGGCTTTCTCTCCTTCCAACTGTGTGTATTTTGGCTGGGGCTATTGCCAAGTGTCTGGTGCCCTGTAGGTTGGCTACATCTTCGATACTAGAAAAAGTAGATAAATAAATCAAGCTATTGTAAAAGGGCCCCTGAGCACACTCTGGTGATAATTGTCAATTTTGGATTTGCATTTCACAGAATAAAATAGGCCTGTGTGTTTTTCCTACCATTAATTTCATTCATACCCACCAAATTTTATGTTTTCAATTTTCATTGGGAGGCAAAAACAGGATTGATGATGATGTGCCAGTTTTACCCTAAGGTATAGAATAATCCTCTGTACTAGATGAGGAAATTGCCAACTAAAAATATTTTGCACAAGATCATTTGGCCTTCAGTTTGTTGAAAGCAGGGTTTAGGCAAGCTTTGTCTTCAGGGCCAAATTCTGTCTGCACATGCCATATTTGATCTTTTGGATTTACTTTCCATACTAAAGCAATTATTAATTTCAGAAAGGAAATCTCCAAAGACACTCCTTATGGTTTGAAAACCAAAAGTCAGGAGTAAAAAAGCATTTAGTTCACAGCATTTCCTATGAAAATTAATATTTAGCATTAATTGGATATTTAAATGATATAAGAAAGAAAACTTCTGAAATGGTTCTAAGCATAGTCAAAACATTTAATACACTTTGGTATTAATGTACAATTAATTAATTTAATATTATAAATCCACAATAAGAGTAATAAATTAAACTTTGTACAATATGTGTACACATAATAAAAAGTAAAATAATCATGAGTTCTACAGGGAAAAACACATTCTTTACAAAATACTTGGATTAGACTGTCAGGATGAAACTAAATTTTTTTTTTTTTTTTTGCAGCTGTTGGGCTGGGGTTGGGTTTGAACTCACCACCTCCGACATATGGGACTGGTGCCCTACTCACTGAGTCACAGGCGCCGTCTCCCCTTAGAAATTTAAAACCAGTGGTGTTTGTTTATGTGGTTCTTTGATTCCAGACCAGATCTCTCGATAGATTTCAATAGTGATTCAATCCATTTTGTTCCCTTTTAGAGCTGGAAAGTTCATATCCATTTATCTCTGAGAATAATGAGAGATTTGCTATTTTGTGCCCCTGGCACATTTTTATTTTAAATTACGTTCAGAAAGTCTCCATGCAATGCCTTAGTGAGACTTTATGACTCTTGTTACTACTGGAACAAAGGTGATAGAGGCAGTAAAAGTGATGAATTTTTCATAAATTATCAATGGGATCAGGATGGAAGCAGTAACCAATCAGGTTTGAGACCTGAGATAATTCCCCCTTCTTTTGGCACCTCAGTTTCCCCATGTGTATTAAAAACTGTGGGACAGTTTGGCTTTCATAATCTTTTTTTTTTTGAGACAGAGCCTCAAGCTGTTGCCCTGGGTAGAGTGCCGTGGCATCACAGCTCACAGCAACCTTCAACTCTTGGGCTCAAGTGATTTTCCTGCCTCCGCCTTCCAAGTAGCTGAGACTACAGGCACCTGCCACAATGCCCGGCTAGTTTTTGGTTGCAGCTGTCATTGTTGTTTGGTGGGCCTGGGCTGGTTTTGAACCCACTCGCTCAAGTGTATGTAGCTGGAGCCTTAACCGCTTGAGCCACAGGTGCTGAGCCAATCTTGACACTTTTGAAGGTTACAGGCCAGTTGTCTGTAGAATGTCTCTTAGTTTGGGGATGTCTGATGTTTTCTGATGGTTGGATTCAGGTTGTGCATCTAACAGAAGCGATGGTGCATTCTCCTTGCATCCCATTGGGTGGTACATGATTTTGAGCTATCTCATTATTGATGGGCTTCACTTTGATCATGTGATTCAAGGAGTACCTGCCAGCCCTCTCCAAGGAAAGTTACCCTTTTCCCCCTTCTAATTGTTATCTGTTTTGTGGGGGGAACTTTGAAGATATGTATTAATAAATGCCCAAATCTGCTTGTAACTTTATCTGTCTATTGATAGATCAATGGATCAAACCAATCAATTGCTGAATGGACTCATCATTGCCTGTTTCATTCAAAGGGGCGAAAGTCTATTACCACCATTGTTGCTAGTTTGGCCAGTGGGAGCTCCTTTAAGCTGGCTCCTAGGTCCTTTGGATGTATTTGCACTGTTTTTTGAGTGCCCCTTGGCATTCTCTTCCAAGATAATCCAAGTGTATCTTGTCTTTTCTTTGCTTATTTGCTTGCTCCAGCCATGGAACCAGTTATTTTTCTAAAAAGCCCTGGCTCCTTTTAGTGGTAGATAGTTTTTAGAAGCCAGTAATATCTGGGTATTAGGTGTGCTCATCGTTATTAAGGTATTGCTTTTCCTAGGATCTCTAAAAAGACATATATGCATATATATGTGTATATGTACATATTATTTATTTCTCTGCCTCTCTCTATTGAAAACAATAGAACTCTCATTCGAACCCAAGGCCACAGAATTTATTCTAGCTATCTGTATTTGTAACTCTGTTATCTAATAATGATTAATCTGGCTCCCATTATTCTTAATCTAGTTATATACTTGATTAATCTTCCTATATGTGGCCAGTGTCCGTCTTGGCCACACCCCTCTCTCACACCAATGCCCTTTTCACCCCACTCTGGACCACTCCCCACCTCCTGTCAGCACGGATGCCTGCCTTGCCCTGTACCACCTAATGGCTGTAAAAGGGAAGCAAAAAGGAAAAACCGAGGCCCAGGCATGATTCAGCAACGTGCCTACAGCTAGTATGCAGTAGAGGAGGGGTTTGAATTTAGGCAGTCTTATTCCAGCCTGTGCTCTTTTGTTTGTTTGTTTTTGAGGCAGAGTCTGACTTTCTTGCCCTGGGGAGAATGCTGTGGCATCATAGCTCGCAGCAACCCTCAAACTCTTGGGCTCAAGTGATCCTCTTGTCTCAGCCTCCCCAATAGCTGGGGCTACAGGCGTCCTCCACAGCACCTCCACAGCACCTGGCTATTTTATTTTTTTAGAGACAGGGTGTCGCTCTTGCTCAGGCTGGTCTCGGACTCCTGTGCTCAGGCAATCCACTCACCTTGGCCTCCCAGAGCTACCATGCTCGCCCAGCCGTTGCTCTTAATTAACCCTTTTGCTGTGCTGTGCTCATGATTTCCAGGTACAGCTGCAGGTGTACAGAGCAATGAATAGATTCTAATGGAATCTGACCATGCCCAATGAAGCCCCAGGAGACAGACAAGCTCTGATAGTCTACTAGTTGATTTGGTACTACCTTTAGAACAGGCAAAGGAACCGGCATTCAGCCCATTACTGGTTTCAGAGAGTCTCAGTTTTCTTTTCTTTCTTTCTTTCTTTTTAGAGACAGAGTCTCACTTTGACACCCTCGCCATGGTGTCACAGCTCACAGCAACTCCTGGGCTGAGGTGATTCTCTTGCCTCAGCCTCTCGAGTAGCTGGGACTACAGGTCCCGGCCACAATGCCTGGCTGTTTTTTGTTGCAGTTTGGCCGGGGCCGGGTTTGAACCCGCCACCCTCGGTATATGGGGTCTGCACCCTACTCATTGGGCCACAGGTGCCACCTGAGGACTCTCAATTTTCTCACCTGAAAAATAGAGATAATAATAGTGCCTTCCTTGGAGAGCTCGTGTGAACAGGAAATGTGCTGACCTAGGCAATAGTCGTGTTGTGCCACTCCTCTGGAATGCAGAACGGTGCCTGGGAGCAGCATGGGACCTTGGGCTCCTTACTTAGCCTTTTGGCTCCTCAGTCTTCTTGAATGTAAGATAGCTAGAAGTGTGATTTAAAGTCAGCCGGACCTAAGTTCAAATGTTAGACCTACCACTGACTTGATGGATAGCCTTGAGCAAGGCAGAACAACTGTCTAAGCCTCAATTTTCCCATTAGCTTTCTTAGGTGGGTGTGTGGATTCTGTGGGGGTGTGTGTGTAGAGAACCTAGTGGACAGTGGTTGGCAAATCTAGGGTTCTTCTTTAGGTTTCCGGAAATAGTCAAAGGGTGGGACATAGTAATTAGGAATGCAATTTGGTCTATACCCATGGAAGGGATCGTCTTTGAAAGGAAGGGTTGTCCTCTTGTTTTACAGGTGAGGTGACTGAGCCCCAGAAAGAGTAAAAAGCTCTTTTCAATGAATGAATTTTTTTACTCAATGAATGCATTTTTTTTTTTTTTTTTGTAGAGACAGAGTCTCACTTTATTACCCTCAGTAGAGTGTCATGGCATCACACAGCTCACAGCAACCTCCAACTCCTGGGCTTAGGCGATTCTCTTGCCTCAGCCTCCCGAGTTGATGGGACTACAGGTGCCCGCCACAATGCCTGGCTATTTTTTTGTTGCAGTTTGGCCGGGGCTGGGTTTGAACCCATCACCCTCAGTATATGGGCCCGGTGCCCTACTCATTGAGCCACAGGCACCACCCAGAGTAAGAAGCTCTTAAGAGGAAGCAGCCACAGGGTGGTTCAGAGTTTTATCTCCTGTTCAGTCTTCAGAATGTTCTATTAAAAATTGGTGTGCTACCTTCTGTGAGCAATTAAGGAAGAGTGATTTTTGGAAGCACTTGTGCTGATTGAATTGAAAACACTTTGGTTCCTCAGCAGCTTTGAACGAACTACCCTCACCTTCACTTGCTAACTTCCCTCCATGAAGAATAAGTGACCAACGCGTTCTGAGTCAGCAGCCACCTGCAGCCGTACCTGGAAATCATGAGGTGTTTGACCGTCAAAGCGGGGCTCATCCTCTCCTCTCTACACAATGGGGACAAAATTGCTTTCTTCTGACTGAGACATAATTGCGTAATTGCGTCAGAATCTCAGCAGGGAGGAGGAAGGATGAAATGCTGAAAGTCACTCTGTACCTCTGCAGAGTTATTTACTCCGCTCTCATTTGGTGGGGCTGTTTTGCCTCCTTTGGGTTTCAATTAACTTTTTTTTTTTTTTGTCTACAATGTATTGAATGTTTACTGCTTGAATGACTCTGTATTAAGCTCTTTATTTATTGTAGCAAACTGTTTCCCTGGCATGTCTCCCATTTGACTCACTCCAGATTAATCATTTCCCTCAATTAATTTAGCTCCGAAGGAAAACAATGCTTTGGACAAAGAAGTTTCAGCATGAGATGTTTTTATGTATGCCTCTGTCCATCCATCTATCGGCCCTGTGAAGAAAGTATAATATTTCCATTTATAGATCGGGAACCCAAGGCTCAGAGAGGTTGTGATGTGCCTAAGGCTACACAATAAGAAGCACTGGCTTTTGCTAGAAGTAAAAGGAAAACTCACTTCTCTCTTATTGTTTATGGCGTGAGTCAGAAAACGTTTTCTATAAAGGGCCAGATAGTAATTATATTAGGCTTTGCAGGCCACACAATTTTCCTCGCAACTAATGAACTCTGCCAGCCACAGACAATATGAGAATAGATGGGTGTGACTGTATTCCAATAACTCTTTGTTTACCAAAGCAGGTGTCCTGCTGGATTTGACCCATGGATTACAGTTGGGCAATTCCTGCTCTGTGGCCCTTGTGGTTGTCAGTCGTGGTGACCCATTCTTCTGTTGACGGAGGGTACAGGGCTAGGCACGTCACCAGAGACTACTCTAGTATTGCTAAATTGATAATAAAGGAGAGAAGTATTCTTTTCACTGGGTTTCTAGGTTGGAAGAATGGGAACACGGGGCCAAAGGTGGCTATCATGTAAGGTGAAGCCAAGTAGAAACAAGGATGGTTAAATGAGAGAGAGAGAGAGAGAGAGAATGAATGAATTGGTCAAGCTTCTGGATTCAGCCATGACTGACATGGTATGAACCTAATATAGACCCCAAATTCTCCAGTGATGTAAGCCCACAAATCAGTATTCATTCATTTATTTGCTAAAATGGGTTTGCATTGGGTTTCTGCCACTCCAGACAAAGAGTCTGGCCTAATGCACCCCCAGTGTTCAGTCTCCTCATCTCTGCTACTCTCTCACTCTTTCCATATGATGAGAAATATGGGTTCCAAAAGCTGCAGAGTCTCCTCTTTCCAGCATCATAAGCTCACAGAAGGAAATTATTTTCTTCATTCGTTTTAACAGAAAATCCCAGGGTAGGCCTCTTCTTGCTAAGGTTGGGGTGTCCATCCCACCAAACTCACTTTGTTCAGAAGGATGTCAGGCTCTGGTTGACTGATTTTCTGGGTCTGGGCCTGCCTCATGGTTGGGAAGTGTGTGTATGAGGGGGCCTGTTCTGAGAAGCCCGAGCTAGCAGCTCCCCAAGGGGATAAGTTTTGAGCCAAGACTTAAAAAACGTATGTAGAGTCCAAGTATTCCAGGCAGAGGGAGAGCGTATGCAGAGGCGGAGCAGTGTGAGGGGAATGCTGAGAGTTGCCTGGCTGGAGGATGGCGTGCGCGCGGAGAGGTTGGGAGGAACTGAGGCTGGAGGTGAGGAAGGGCCGGGGTAAGGAAGGAAGGAAGAAGGGAGATCCTTATAGTGAGGAGTTTGAATCATGTTATGAAGGCAGTGGGGTCATGTCTGGGGGATTTAAATAGGAGGTAAATGATCTGATTCTCTCTCCAGAGAGGAGCTTTTGGTTATGGGTTCAAGGGGCAAGACTGCATACAGGACACCAGTAAGGAATACCCCTAGTTGTCGTTACCCAGGAGGGTAGAACTGGATGCAGGATGCGGGAACATGTATTCTAGATGTTATAGAAAAGCAAAGAAAACCTCCTTTGTGCAGTTTCCTAGAGGCCTGGAAGAGGTACCCTGGTAGGGCTGCTGGATTGGCCCAGCGAATTGTCTTTTTCTTCATTGTAAAGAAAAGACAGAGAGGAACTGAAACTTAACAGCATCTGAGGGCAGCTTTAAATACTGGACTGAAGGTAGCACTGTCCTCCGTGCGCCTGATTTCAGCACTGCACTGGCGGACAGCTCCACGCCCGCGGTGGCCTCTGACCTGCTATGCTCCGGTGCCATCCTGCCTATGCTTTCCTGAGTCAGAGCTCTCTCCCATACTGCAGAAGGCTACTCAGTCTGTGGCTGGGGAAGTCAACACTCTCAGGCGTAGCTTTCCCTCAGGGAGGACAAGAATTTGTGGATAAGTACCTCAGAATGACCTTTAGAGGGGCACGATGAGGCACCTGACATGTGGTTCATGGGCGGGTCCCCAGCAAGGTTGGGCCAGAGTTGCCACAGAGTTGGCCAGCCCACTAGCACATCTTCAACGGCTTTTCTTCCTTCCTCCTCTCATTGTCCTACTGCCTTAGCCCTGTCCCCAGGATCACCTCCCAAACAAACACTCTGTGCCCAAGTCCACCTGTGCTTTTGAGGGAATATAAAGTAGGATGCCTCCAACTTGGCATCCGGGAGCAAATGCCTCTGCTCATGTGAAACAGAGATGTGACTCCATATCACTTACATACAACAAAAGGAACCTTAGAGATCTAATCCTGTCTGATTCTTGAACCTCATGTGTCAAAAACGCCATATTTTCTTGCCAACTTATAGGACTCAGAATATTCAGGTTTGAATTTTGGCTGTTCTCATTGCTAGAAGTGAACAAATCACTTAACCTCCGTGTGCCTCAGCTTCCTCATTTGTAAAATAGGAATAATAATTGTCCTTATATCAGAGGTGAAATGGCGTGAAGATTTAAATGAGTAAGTCTGGATAAAGGGCTTAGAACAGGGCCTGGCACAGGGCTGGGTACTCCACGTTTTCATTGTCATTATTATTTTTGTTTGAATGTGAATATTGGCTTGATTTAGGCTATTAGTAGACTTTCCTCAAATTTCTCTTTCTTTTTTTTTTTTGGTTTACCACTGATTTTTTTTTTTTTTTACAATTTTTTTTTTTTTTTATTGTTGGGGATTCATTGAGGGTACAAGAAACCAGGTTAAACTGATTACCTTTATTAGGCAAAGTCCCTCTCAAATTTATTTTATCCTTTCTTCCCCAACCCCAGACTTGCTGGTCAGAGTTTAAACTAATCTCTTTATGCCAGGAAAGACTTAATTGGAGCTGGGTGTGGTGCCTTACACCTGTAATTCGATGACCTTGGGGATGCCAAGGTGGGAGGATTGCTTGAGGCCAGGAGTTCAGGATCAGCCTGAGGAAGGGCAAAGTCCTGTATCTACAAAAAATAGAACAGTTAGCCAGGATGGTTTCATGCACCTATTGTCCCAGATACTTGGGAGGCTGAGGCAGGAGGATTACCTGAGCCCAGGAGTTTGAGGTTGTTGTGAGCTATGATGATGCCACTGACCTCTAGCTGGGGTGACAGAGTAACCCTCTGTCTCAAAAATAAATAAATAAAAGAGCGGTGCCTGTCACTCAGTGAGTAGGGCGCCGGCCCCATATACTGAGGGTGGTGGGTTTAAACTTGGCCCTGACCAAACTGCAACAACAGCAACAACAATAAAAAATAGTCGGGTGTTGTGGCAGGCGCCTGTAGTCCCAGCTACTTGGGAGGCTGAGGCAAGAGAATCCTAAAAAGCCCAGGAGCTGGAGGTTGCTGTGAGTTGTGACGCCATGGCATTCTACCAAGGGCAACATAATAAGACTCTGTCTCAAAAAAAAAAAAATTAAAATAAATAAAAGCTTAATTGCATAAGGAGGTGAGACTTACTTTGGGGAACCCGCTTGTGAATTCATTTGATAAAGAAAGAGAAAGCATTGTCTTGTGGTGTGAATTACCACCTTTAATTGTTTTGTAAACTCAGATTTTAAATATATCAGATTTCTTGCAAGTGATTTTGCTCTGGAAAGCCTTTCTGTGCCTGTTACTGTAGAGGCAGAAAGTCACTGGTTGGTCTGGTGAATCTAAGTGAGTTTAGGGTCAAAAGCATGGCGTTCAAGATTAGCAGGCCAGCCCCCTCACCACTGCCAAAGGCATTGGTGTGTCAGAAGCTCCATCTGCTTTTACCCGAGTTGGGAGTCAGGTTCTGCCATTCAGCCATGGCAGCAGTTGCAATGTAGGTCACTGACGGAAAATTATCTTGCTGCTGTTTCAGACAGAAACCGAACTTAATAGCTTGTGTCTTTTTTTCTCTACTGTGTGGTGCCAGGAGCACATTAGTGGTTCAGGGAACGTAGGGGATATGCCTGAAAGCCTTGCTTTTTAGCCTTGTTTTATCCACTGGTTGGGTGCCTGCTGTCTGAATTTCTTTCCTGGCCAGTCTTAGCCCTCTTTGCCATCAAGTCTCCTTACCTTTGGAACCAGCCTGACATCGACCAGTGATACTTCTCATGTTTTGCTGCTACAATCCAGCCAGGCAGTTGAGGGTGTGAAAATCTTGCTGCTTTAGTTTCCTCCTTCACACTAGGAACTGGGGGGAAAGAAGAGGCAGGAGGCTTTTTTTTGTTGTTCAGTTGCAAAATGAAAGAATGTTGGTCAAAGCGAATGGAGTTCTAAAGCAGCAGCTTGAGTGGTAACTTGGTAAGGGAATAGATGCCTGCCCCTGTGTGGGCGGTGCTGGTAGGAAAATGGGAAGGACAGGAGACACAAATGTTTTCAGTCCTGCCCCTGCACATCTACCCTGCCCCAAAGCAAGGTCCTGAGGAACTGCGTAAACTACATTTCTGGAGCCCAAATCTTAGTGTCATTGTCACAGTGCCTTCGGATGGGGTTTTCATCTGCATTATGGTTTATTTCTAGTCAGTAGGGATTTAGCTTTAATCCACTCTAACCTGACACCACCATTTAGAGACATTGATCTGATCTTGTCTACCGAAAATCTTCCACAAGCTTTACAGCTTTTTTTTTTTTTTTTTTTTTGAGACAGAGCCTCAAGCTGTCACCCTGGAGAGAGTGCTGTGGCATCACAGCTCACAGCAACCTCCAATTCCTGGGCTCAAGCGAGTCTCTTGCCTCCGCCTCCCAAGTAGCTGGGACTATAGGTGCCCACCACAAAGCCCAGCCATTTTTTGGTTGTAGTTGTCATTGTTGTTTGGCGGGCCCGGGCTGGATTCGAACCCGCCAGCTCAGGTGTATGTGGCTGGTGCCTTAGCCCATTGAGCCACAGGCACTGAGCCAGCTTTACAGCTTTGAAAGATGAAGACCTGAATCCATCCATGGTTCCTCTGCAGCCTCATTCCAACCCCCTCTCTGGTTCTCTGCTCCAGCCACATGGTCTTCTCCCATCGTTCCTTATTGCTTAAGCCTAAGAGTTTGAGGTTGCTGTGAGCTGTGATGCCACAGCACTCTACCGAGGGCGACATACAGAAACTCTGTCTCAAAAAAAAGCTGGCTGTCTCATTCTCTTTTGCCACAGAACTTTTGCACATGTAATTCCTTATCTGCATTCTCTCTCTTCCTTTCTAGAGCATCTCATTCAGTCTATGATATGTTGGCAGTTCCCAGATACATCTGTGGCCCTAGACTCTCCTCTGCAGTGCAGCATTGTATATATACTTAGGAATTGCATATATACCCCATCTTTACTTGGATGTCTATTAGCTCAAATAATATGTCAAAAAATAGCTATTGATTCCTCCTGCCACACTGGGCCCTCTTTTCTCTCTAGATGTTCATCTCTGTAATTGGCATCACCCTTCACCTAGATGCTCAGGCGGTACATTCAGGAGTCATTAGTGATTTCTTTCTGTGTAAGTCAGGGTCCCAGCAGGGAACAGGGAACATTCCAATCAGGATAATTTAAGGAAGAGTCATTTAGAAAGGGAGCAATTAAAAAGGTGTGAATGAAAGGAACTCTAGAATAGTGCAGGGACCTAGGGCTAGGAGCAGAAGAGCTGTTACCATTCTTGGGCTGAGATAAATGAAGTAAGAGAGAGAGGATACTGCAACCCACAAGGAGAGAATCGTTTAGGGCAGGACACCTTGAAGGATCACTGTGGGACTCAGCCCTCCTGAGGAAACTGTGTAAGGGACAAGTTGTGCGTAAATACCTGGACCTTACTCTCCTGTTTCAGCCGATGCCTTGGTCTCTCTTGGAACAGTGGATGGCCTGAGTAAGAACTAACAAAATGTTGTTGAATGAGTGGATGGCAAGTCTTCCCCTATTATCTTTACCTAGCTAGGTCTCAGATGTTCTCCAGACCTCAGATCAAATGTCTCTTCCTCCAGGAAGCCTTCTCTGACTCCCCCAGACTAAATCACAGCCCATTATACACTTCCATGGATTCACTTGTAGCCCCATCCCATGTTGTAATTATGGATTAGTGTGGTTGCTTAATTAATATCTCTCTTCATGGACCAGCTTTTGATCTGTGATGGCGGTGGTCATATTTGTCTCACTTATTGTTCATTCCCTGCACCTAGCATAAGGCCTGGCACACAGGTTGCGACCCCCCAAATTTTTGTGGGATGAATAAACCAACTTTCCCTAAGACTGTTCCTCCTTAACAGATAGATAATAGTCTATAAAGAGCTCTTAAGGTGACCAATGATGCTTTGGGAAAAGTCAGCAACCTCTCAATTTACAATTTCTCTGTAAACTGAGTTATCCACTGGTTCTTTTTTTTTTTTTTTTTTGAGACAGAGTCTCACTATGTCACCCTGGGTAGAGTGCCATGGGGTCACAGCTTACAGCAACCTCAAACTCTTGGGTTTAAGTGATCCTCTTGTCTCAGCCATCCAAGTAGCTGGGACTACAGGCACCCACCACAATGCCTGGTTATTTTTTTTGTTGTAGTTGTCATTGTTGTTTAGCTGGCCCAGGCCAGGTTTGAACCCGTCAGCCTCTGCGCATGTGTCTGGCGCCATAACCACTGTGCTACAGGCACCGAGCCCACTGGTTCATTATTTTTATTTTTTGAGACAGAGTCTTATTATGTCACCCTTGGTAGAGTGCTGTGGCGTCACTGCTCACAGCAACCTCAAACTCTTGGGCTTAAGCGATTCTCTTGCTTCAGCCTCCAAAGTAGCTGGGACTACAGGTGCCTGCCACAATGCTCGGCTGTTTTTTGGTTGCAGTTATCATTGTTGTGTAGCCGGCCCAGGCCAGGTTCAAACCTGCCAGCCTGGGTGTATGTGGCCGGCGCCCCACCTACTGAGCTACAGGTGCTACCCCACTGGTTCATTTTTCAAAGCAGGTGCCTTTGAGCAGATAATGAATTAGCAGCACAGCATCCTCAATGCTGCCCTGATTTCACATCTTCAGAACTCTTTATGGCTTTTATTCCTTTGGATTCAGAGCAGAATATCAACACAGATTTATATGCAGACATTTGCCTTCCCTGTAGATTCATGAACAATGAAAATGAATGAGACTTCTCCTGCTTCTCTCTATTTCAAATCCCATCTAAATCTACCAGAGACAGCAATACATCAATGGTAACCAGACTTTTTGGTACAGTTGTGCAGGTCATTCACCGCTTAAGGTTGAGAATTAAGTGGGGATGAAGTCTGCCTCATACTTTACTTACCACATGGGGGTAAAGCTGAAGGAAAGGCTTCTTTTCTTAATTTTCATAAAAGCCTATATGGATTAGCAGTGGCCCTGAAAATAATAGTTAAGAATTAATCTGGGTTGAGCAGGCCTTCCATTTGATCCCACAATCCCATTACTAGGTATCTACCCAGAAGAAAATGAATCATTTTACCACAAGGACATTTGCACTAGAATGTTGCATCTCAGTTCACAATTGCTAAGATGTGGAATCAACCCAAGTGCCCATCACCCCCTGAATGGATTAACAACCTGTGGCATATGTATATCGTGGAGTACTATTCAGCCATAAGAAAAGATAGAGACTTTATATCTTTTATGTTTACCTGGATGGAGTTGAAACACATTCTTCTTAGTAAAGTATCACAAGAATGGGGGAAAAAGTATCCAATGTACTCCATACTAATAGGAAACGACTATATAAATGACTATATGCCACGTGAAAGACAAACATAAGTATAGTCTAGTGAGGGGGAAGTGGGACTGGTAGGGGAGAAGGGAGGAGGGAGGGTGAGGGGGGTTGGCAGGATCTCACCTAATGTGCACAATGACAGGGTGTTCAGCCCACCCCCTGGGTGAAGGGCTCAACTACAACTTGAACTTTACCTTAGAAATGAAAACAATGTAGCCTAAACATTTGTACCCTCATGTCAATCTGAAAAAAAAAGAAGAAGAAAGAATTAATCTGGCTTGAGTGCAAAGAAATGTTGACCAAAAAGCCTGATAAAATGCATTGTCACCAGCTCATTGTGGTCACTGATACTGAAAAGTTTTCCTTGTGATTATTTTACTTAATTACAAAGATAATATTCATTTTTATAAATGAACCCAAAACACAAAGAAATAGAGTAAAAAGTGAGAGGCTCCCTTATCCTCTCATATTCCACAAAGCCGATCTCTATTAAGAGTTTTCTTGATCTATTTTCAGATTTAAAAAATGTTTCTATAAGCACATTTTCTAGAGTGTATACATGTGTGTTCAACACGTATAATTTATATAAGTGAGTTCGTACTATGTATATCATTCTGCTACTTGCTTTCTTTGCTAATATATTTTGTATACCTTTCTATGTCAGCATGTAAGGGTCTACTTCATTCATTTTTATGGCCCACATATTCCATTGTACAGCTATAACATCATTTTTTTTTTTTTGAGACAGAGCCTCAAGCTGTCACCCTGGATAGAGTGCTGTGGCATCACAGCTCACAGCAACCTCCGATTCCTGGGCTCAAGCGAGTCTCCTGCCTCTGCCTCCCAAGTAGCTGGGACCACAGGCGCCCGCCACAACGCCCGGCCATTTTTTGGTTGCAGCTGTCATTGTTGTTTGGCGGGTCCGGGCTGGATTCAAACCTGCCAGCTCAGGTGTACGTGGCTGGCGCCTTAGCACATTGAGCCACAGGCGCCAAACCACTTCACCTTGTATTTAAGCTTATTCCCAGGGTGAGAGGTTCTGAGAGAGAACAGAAGCACATCAACTCTCTGGAGGCGTATGTTCGGAATTGGCGCACTATTACTTTGCTGCATTTAAGTGACCAAAACAAGTCACCAGACCAGCACAGAATTAAGGAATAGGAAAGCAGACCCCATCTCGTGATATGAGGGTCTGCAAAGTCATGCTGCAAAGGACGTGGATGCAGGGAGAACAGTCACTGGGACCATGAATGCAGGTAATCAGCCAGAGAGCGAAATGCCCAAACTTAGTTGCTAAAACAAAATAAAACAAAACCAAAACTTGGCATTAAAACACTGTTTCAATTTCTGAGCCGCCAGCCACGAGTCATTTACTTTGATGACCAGATTAAAAGGTAGAAGATGATGTGTCTTGCTTTGAAAAGCAGACATGGAAGCAATTAGCAGGGGCCAGTTTCTGTTCTGACTCTTTAGTACAGGTTTGGCTGCTATCATAAAAAGATTTAAATGAGACAAAAGTGTATTTCTTAGTATAAGACTGGGAAAGCAGTCCAGGATTAGTGTGGTTGTCCTAATTATTAGGGTCCCGGGGTCCTCAATTCATAATTATCATCTTATGTTCAGAAATGGCTGTTCTAATTCCTGCCTTCACATCTGCATTCCAGAAGGAAGGAAGGAAGGAAGGATGCGAGGAAGGGAGGGGAAACGGAGGCATTCCTCTTTCCTTGAAAAGAACGACTCACAAGTTGCACACATCACTTCTGCTTACATCTCATCCACCACAATTTCTTCTCATGGCTATAGCTAGCTGCAGGGGAAAGACAGTCTTTTGTCTGAGTGGCTTTGTGCCCAGTTAAAATCCAAGGAATCTGATACTGAAGAAAGAAGGGAAGAACAGATATTGAGGGGCAAAGTTTTTGTCCCCTTTTTGCATTTCCCCAGGCAGACCGGAGCTTTATGATTTGTCAGTCAAGGAACTAAAGACCAGACCTGAAACATGGAAACTGGGAGAAGTTTTCAGATTACAAATTACAGAGCAGTATAAGAGGCCAACAGAATGGAGCTTTGTATTAGTTAGGGTTCTCTGAGCTGGCTGGAAATTCGGGCAAGTGTTGGTACAGCAGTCATGAGTCTGGAGGCTTGAAACTCAGGCCTAATGTCTTCTTTGCAGTCTGGAGGAAGAATTTCTTCTTCTTTGGAATCTCGATCTTTGCTCTTAAGACCTTCAACTGATTGAACGAGGCCCACCCACACGAGGGAGGGTCATCTGCTTTACTCGGTGTCTTCTGATTTATTTCTTTTTTATTAATTTAATTGATTAATTTATTTTTGAGACAGAGTCTCACTATGTCGCCCTTTGTAGAGTGCTGTTTGTGGTGTCACAGCTCACAGCAACCTCCAACTCTTGGGCGTAAGCAATTGCCTCAGCCTCTTAAGTAGCTGGGACTATAGGCGCCCGCCACAATGACTGGCTATTTTTTGTTGCAGTTGTCATTATTGTTTAGTTGGCCCAGGCCCAGGTTCGAACCCGCCAGCCTCAGTGTATGTGGCCAGTGCCCTACCTACTGAGCTACGGTCGCCACCTGTCTTGTGATTTAAATGTTGATCACACGGAAAAAAAAAAAAAAAAGCCTCACAGCAACATCTAGACTGGAATTTGACCAAACAATTAGAGACCACAGCCTGGCCAAGTGGACACAGCAAATTAATCATCACAGGCTTTGATCCCAGTTTTGCTGGTGACTCACTGTGCAATTCTCTGCAGGGTGGACTCTCACAGGTTACTGTGACACCACGCAGAGGGCTCAGCACAGTGCAGGTGCTGTCTTCGCTGTCCCTGTGCCTCCCAGCACTCACCTCTGCACATCCAAGGCTGCTCTCTGCCTGTGGGCTCCCATCTGGCCCTGGGGACGCACCCACTTGTCCTTAGGGAAGTTGGAAGGGCCACAGAGTTACTGTCCTTGGAAGAACTCCTCAGGCAGATTAGGTGTAGGGTGACCAGGCCTCTTGGCGTCCCCAGAATTGTCCCTGTTTCAGAACTGAAAGTCTCACGTTCTGGAGAACCTTCCAGTCCCAGGCATCATGGCACAGGTGCACATCCTATCCTGGCTCCCAGAGTTCCTGTGGTGGCCTGGGCGCCCGGTCAGCCAGAAGTGTGACGAGTCAATGGCCCCGAAGCCAGCCCTCAGTACTGACCCTGAGTTTGCTAGTAATACCTGGTTTACTGGCCCCAGTGCCAGGATTTCTTTGAGGTATGTCCTGGGCCACGTTTAGTTTCCCAGCAGTTCCCCGAGGCGCCCAGGGTTTATTATTCCAGCATCCTGCCTGCCTTCCTCCTCCCCACCTCCCACAGGTACTTTCTGGGATCTCTTCCCAAATAGCCCCTCAGGCAATCCTTTTGAGGAATTCTCATCACCCCTTTTCTCTCCTTTGATCATCACAAGAATGCCGTGAGGGCGGTAGGCGTGAATTATCATTGCTGTTGGGAGTATTGTATTATCTTTCTTATATAGCAGCCGAGAAAATTCAGGCTCCGGGACTCAGAGGGGCGGGAGGCTTGCTAATAGCTGAAGAGGAGCAAAGAGGAGGCGCCGAGATGGGCCGAGGCCTCCTGGCTGCACCGCCACCTCCTCGTGTGACCACTGCCTCTGGTGCCGTTAGTAGATTTCGCTCCTGTGGACGTCGCACTGCGCGTGGGCGTCTGACTGTGCCCGGCACTTCTTTTGTTGGATTTTCAACAGTGGATGGAGGTGGTTTGGGTTCTGCCACTTCAAGGCTTTATTTTTGTCTCATGGGGGGTCCCCTGACACAGCTGACAGAGGGATTTGTTTTTTGAGACAGAATCTCACTCTGTTGCCTTGGGTACAGTGCCGTGGAATCACAGCTCACAGCAACCTCCGACTCCTGGGCTCAAGCCATCTTCCTGCCTCAGATTCCCGAGCACCTGGAACTACAAGTGCCGGCCACAGTGCCTGTTTTTTTTTTTTTTTTTCTATTTTTAGTAGAGACAGGTTCTCACACCTGCTCAGGGTGGTCTAGAACTCCTGAGCTCAGACTTTAGCCTCCCAGAATGCTAGGGGAGGGATTGTTTGGAGTCTCCTGCAGGAAACCAAGCTCCCAGCCTCCCTCCCCACAAGTATCCAGAGGTATAGATTTGTTATCTCTGACCCTGTCCTGGGAATCCACCCAGATATCGGGATAAGAGTTTTTATCCTTCTCCTGAGGATCAGATACCTGAGGTTTTATTTCAGAAGCCCCTGCCACTGAGACACAAAAGCAGCAACATAATCCCTTATCTGATGGGCAGGAGAAAAGTTATAAGCAGGGGTTTATTTGGGGAGGGGGGAACCCAATTCACATTCTCCCTCTGGGGCTTTAATTTCTTGGTTTATTTTAAACATCACAAGGGAAAGTCAGGACTGACTTTTCAGTATTGTCACAGCAGACTAAAGAATATTGAGCAGTAAGGTCCCTGGGGCAGCTTCCAAACCTGTAAAACAGTAGCAATCTTTCCCCACTTCCAAAGCCAAGTTTTTGCCGAAGTGTCTTAGCCAAATCCCTCTTTCTTTCATCTCTGTCAAAGCTAAAACCACACTGGGCAGATTTCATGTATGAAAAGCTTTATTATTATTTGGTACCAGAACTTGCCCCTTTCCTGCTAAAGGAAATAATTTCTTTTTTTTCCTGATGACTTATCTCTAGAATATTCTTGAGAGGCCTGGCTGAGGGCACCATTTTCCGTTTCTTGGAGGTTCACAAAGGACCCAAAATACTTGAACAAGTGCTAGAGGCTGACTTGCCACCCTCAGAATGGGTCTGCAGTAACAGTCTGCAGCAACATCTAGACTGGAATTTGACCAAACAAAGTAATGCAGTTACTTTACTTAGTTCGAGGAAACCAACATTAATGGACCCATTAACTCGATGCCAGGAACTGGCCATGCAAAATACAGGTATGATCTTGTAGGTGAGAAAACCGAGGCTCCCCGAAAACCCTTAAATAACCTCTTCAAGCTCTTCCATCTGGTAAAAGGCAAAGCTAGGGTGTGAGCTCAGGTTTGATTCAAGACACTTATTCTTTTAAATTTTGCTTTTTTCTTCTGAAGCAGCCAAAAATGTGGTTGGAAGGTTTTCTTTGGGGAGGTATCCTTGCCCCCTGGGAGGCCTTGATTTTTCAGCTCTACTTACATCTGAAGGGTTTAGCTGGTGGTGCGTGTGGATGCTGCTGTCTGTGCAAAATTGCGTTTTTGGAAATTGTGTGTTTTCTGGGTTGTAGTAGTCACCCTACTGGTTGTGTCAGAGTCCTATCAGGAAAATAGAAATGATTCTGAGTTTCAAAACAGAAGTAAATGCAGGACTTGGTTAGACAGGTGAAGATGACAAAGTAAGAGATGAGTAATGGAGGAGGCTGGTGGGACAGAGGTGGGGTGTGGGGTGTGTGGGCGTTGAGGCCTCCTGGTGGAAGCTGGAGCCCCTGCTCAGCGGAGTAGGGCTGCAGAGGAGATGGACTGTGGGAGGAAAGCTGGCTGCTTCCCCGGCCCCCTGATCTCCACCTGGGCCTCCCAATGGCTGAACCGCCCTGAGGCCACTTAGCGAAGGCGTCTGTGCAACAGGAGGGGCCAGGACGGAGATCCACAGCTGGCACGATGTCAAGCAAATGTGTAGACGGCACATCAGATTCACTTTCCCAGGGGCTGGCGTCCCAGAGTCTCCCAGGCCGAACCTCGTTCCTGGGTTTCCCTGAGCTCTGGGCTGCGCTGCTCACCTGAGCTGCCTGCGCTCCCCCGCCGAGTCTCTTCCGTTTCTCCCCCCAGCAGGGTTAAACTCACAAATGAAGCTGCAATGTCCTGGTGCTTTACTTGATTTCCAAATTGGATGCCGCCCCATAATACCTTTAGATGCCAATAAGGGAGCCACTGAGCCCTCCTTCCAAACGCCACTTTGTTCCCTTTTGTCAGCTGCCAGGAGCTCTTTGGAGGAAACCTGAAGATGTGGGAGGAAATTGTGCAGGGGAAGGGCCCTTTTTCGGGAGCAGTAAATTATTCAGTTGCTCTAATAGCTTGGAGGACGCCGGGACTGTCTCCCTCTCACGGCCGCGCCTTGCTGTGTGCGTGTGTTGGGAGAGGCGTCCTGCGGTTACTGGGAGCTGTGTGGCAGGTTGTGCTGGGCAGACAGAGGAGCAGCAGGAAGGTAAAATGACAGTAGCAGGGAGGGAGAAAGAGGAGGAATGAGGGGGGAAGGGAACTTTCCCTGCCCTGGAAAATACTCCGTTGGAACCAAGTGGCATTTGGAAGGAAGGCCCAGTGCCTCTTTTATTGGCATCTAGCCTGGGATGTTCGGATCAGGGAGATACACAGATGTTGTTGTCTGTATTTCTTTCCCTTCTCTTCCCTTTCTTTCAGGATGGGGTCTCGCTCTTGCTCAGGCTGGTCTGGAACTCTTGAGCTCAAGCACTCCACTTGCCTTGGCCTCCCAGAGAGCTAGGATTACAGGTGTGAGCCACTGGGCCTGGCCTGTTGTTGTTTTTTCACAGAACCTCTTCACTCTTGTAAAGATCTCAGGAAGTGGAGCAGCTGGGAAAAAGAAGAATTACACCAGTAACCCCCTGGTTTCTGGAGGCTCAGTGAGGGAGGAATGGGACCCCCAGCATCTGTCAAAAATAACAATGAAAACAGAAGTAAAACAAGCACAAATGGACCCTATGTTGAGAATATGAGGTTTTGTTCATGACAGGTATATGGCCTGTCATTTTCTCCCTGGATGACCTTGCACAGGCTGTTTGCCCACCACAGCCTCAGTTTCCTCTTCTGTGAAATGAGAAGGAAACTAATCCCGATCTCACAGAACCCTGGTTTATTTTTTTTGAGACAGAGTCACCCTTGTCACCCTTGGTAGAGTGCTGTGGCGTCCCAGCTCACAGCAATGTCAAAATCCTGGACTTAAGTGATTTTCTTGCCTCAGCCTCTCAAGTAGCTGGGACTACAGGTGCCCACCACAACACCTGGCTTTTCTTTTTCTTTCTTTCTTTCTTTCTTTCTTTCTTTCTTTCTTTCTTTCTTTCTTTCTTTCTTTCTTTCTTTCTTTCTTTTTTTTTTGAGAGACAAGCTCTCTCTCTCTGGCTCAGGCTGGTCTTGAACTCACAAGCTCAGGTAATCCACCCACCTCGGCCTCCCAAGTGCTGGGATTACAGGCGTGAGACACTGTGCCTGGCGGAACCGTGGTTTAAATGGTATGCGATCCTTGCAATGCACAGAACACAGAGCCTGCACCCTGCAAAACAGTCAATAACAATAATCGTATTATTATTCTGATTAATTAAATGAGCCCTGGAATGGGTTTTTCTCTCCAGGTAACCAAGTCTGTACTTGGGCTTTTCCTAAATCTAGAATCTAGAACCAGAAATTAGAAATACAGGGGCAGCTTTTATATAAGGGCAAGAGGAAAGGACATTTGAAACTTCATCGACTTTGAATATCCAGGGTCTTTGTTCCGTCTGTGTTTACTGCAGAGATAACAAAATAAATGCAGTCATCACCACTGCCACCAAAAAATCAATGTGAGGGAGGGTTTTCTATTGGGAAAAACACCTTTATTCCTTCCTGTTTGGACTCACTGCCTGTTAAAATCTGTAAGGGTCTGGATGTAGCTAGTTGTTTTCACCTGCTTTGCAGAACAGGCTGGAAGCAAGGAAGAAACCCAGAGCAGGATTTAACAGCCTTTCAACAAATAATAATTGGGTGCCGACTCTGTGGCAGGCATTGTGCTCAGACTGCAGAGATGGGGACGGGACACAGCTTCACCACAGCATCGTCAAGTGGCCCCTGCATAACTCACAGTCTTCTTGGGGAAGCAGAGCAGAAAACAAAGCATTGCAATTCTGCGTGACAGATTGGATAGGGCCCCAGAGCCCGTGATAAGGGGCTGCTGCATTCTGGGTGCTCTACTATTTCTCCTCCGTTTCTCTTTGTCCTTTTCTCTCTCCACCCTTGGGCTACAAGCCGCTCCACTTCCATTTTTCTCTTTTTGCAAACATCAGAATGCCAACTTAATTTCCACGGAGCAGTCCGGCCCCCCTGCAGGCTGGAACACACTCATCCTGTGTGTCCTGTTCTTCCTAAAAGAGAGTTTGTGGGAAGCCGCATTAAGGTGGCTTAATGTGGAGAAGGTTCTTTGATGAGCCTGGCATTCCTTCACCGATCATGCTCTTAATGAGGCCCCGCGGTGCCATCAGCTTGGCATACAAGGACCTGCCCTCGCGAAGCTCACAGCGGGTAGAAAGCTGGACAAAACGCTTGTGAACAAACAAATATGTAACAACAAATGTGCTATGTGAAGAAAACAGAAAGAGGACTTAATACAGCCTGGCAGGAGATTTCAGCAGCATTGTGCAGGACGATGGGTAACCGGGCTTGCAAAGAGCAGAGGGAAGGTGCTCTGGGCAAAGGGCACAGCACAGGCAAACCCTGAACTGGGAAATCGGGGAGTAGGGGAAAAAAGTCTCGAGGCTGCAGCGAGGTGAACAAGATGAGTCTGGAGATGTGGGCAGTGGCGGATCACACAGAGCCTCAAAGGCTGTGGTAGGAAGTTGGGATTTAATTTCGTTGCAGAGTTTTAGGTACATTGCCGGAAAAGAAGCCGTACTCAGTAAAATAATTTGAGGAGGTTTATTCTGAGCCAAATTTGAGAATAACCCAGAGCCACAGGTGAGAAGCCTTGTGCATGTGGACTTGAGGTGGTCGGTTAC
This sequence comes from Arctocebus calabarensis, assembly GCA_963573935.1. Classification (NCBI taxonomy): domain Eukaryota; kingdom Metazoa; phylum Chordata; class Mammalia; order Primates; family Lorisidae; genus Arctocebus; species Arctocebus calabarensis. Next base: position 4,300 of record CAUYON010089620.1, on the reverse strand, counting down.
AGATGGGAGTTATACATGGCAGGGAGAGAGGCAGTCCAGGTGGGGTCATAAATCAAAACGTGGGAAACACACATTGGGTTGGCCCCAGGAGGTGGGACATGGACGAGGGGAGCTTACAGGTTATTGGTGGTTTAAAGATTCTTTAGCTGACAATTGGCTGAAAGACCAGGAGCCAGTGAAAAGGGATGCTTGAGTTAAAGGGTCTGTTAATTACAGACTGACTCAAGTGGTTTGTTATGTACATCGGGCCTGCAGAGCCTCAGGCCTGTTAGTGAATCTCCAAGGCCATCTCTAAGAAGGGCAGGGGGCATGATGAGGCAAGTCTGGTCTCCTTCCTCATGGCTAGAAGTCAGTTTTAGGGATCCTTTTGGCTAAGAGGGGGGTCCAGTCAGTCAGCCACTGAGGGGGAGCCTTAGTTTCAATTTTAGTTCACAGGTGGGTGAATAATATGACCAGCTTTGATGACTTATAGGATGGAAAATTTCCTCCTATGGCATTCAAGTGATTGGGGGGAAAAAAGGCTCCTTTGCTGTTAATAGCAGTGGTGCCTGCAACTCATTCATTCCATCCACGACATTCAGTGAGCACGTGCCATGTGTCAGGCACTTAGCGTGTCCCAACTTTCCTAGGAGTTAGGTGTATTATTACTGCTTGCATTTTATACCCAAGGAGACTGAGCTCCAGAGAGGTCAAGTCACCTGCCCGAGGTCACCCGGCTTGCAAGCAGTGGAGCTGGCCTCTGAGCCCAGGCAGGCTGGCTCTGCCTTCTCTGTCCCTCCATTCCTGTCTTCTCCAGCCCCTCCACCTCACCCCACCCCTTTCCTGTCCCTTGGGCCTAATGGAAATGGTTTCTTCTGCTTCCCCAAAGGAGACTTTAACCTGGTAAGACCCCCAACAAGCCTCAGGACAGGCAGCTCTCCTTTTGTTCTGGGTGACTTTTACTCTCACCTACCACAGTTCACCAGTCACCCCGGGCGGGCGGTCAACTTTCAGCACTTTTGAGCAAAGTGAAAGTGGAGGGTGTTCCTCCCTGTTTTTTAATGTTTGTGTTCCAGTTTTGCTTCCTCCTTAATTTTCTCATTCTTCTGTCTCTTCCTCTTCCCCACTTTCCTCTTTCTTCCTCTCTTCCTCCTCCCACCCCCAGCATTGCAAGTCTGTGCTTATTTGCTATAAGGTTGGCAGGGAGTCCCTGTCCCCCTGAGGGAGGACAGAAGAAGGTCTGGATTCCTCTCAGGCTGCTCCGGCCAGCGCCCAGGCTGGGTCCCTCACTGGCTCACAAAACCCTCCTCCCCTGGGGCTCCGCGTCTTGGTAGGCAGCACCCCCACCTCCCCACTGGCCAAACGGGAAAACCGTGCATCTTCTTTGGTTGCCTGGTCACCACTACTCACCTTGCAGCGTCTGCCTACTCACCTTGCAGCGTCTGCCTTCTACAGCTCTGTCCCATCTCCAGGCCTGATGGCCCCAGTGGGCCTCCCACAGTGCCGCCTGGGTCATTTCTCCATCCTCCACCCAGCAGCCAACACGCACAAATGGGATTGTGTCATTCTCTTGCCTACACCCACCAGAACTTTCTGATGGCCTTTTCTATATTCTCTTCTGCTACTTTCCGGCTGTCATCTCTTCTGGTATGCCTCAATATTTCCGAACTGTCTTCTCCAACCCATGGTCCATATTGCTGAAAGAAATTCCATATTCATTTTCATTTTAGTGAGTAACATTTTTATGGGAGGGGATTAAAGTATTATATTAATCACAAGATACTCAGGTGGTTCAGAAAGGTCCAAAGAGGAAGTTAAAAAAAAGTTATCTGAGATCCCACCATCCAGAAAACACCAAAGCTGACATTAGGTAATCATTAAGTAATCAGATAAAAATGACTCTTTAAAAACGCAAACCTGATTATGTTTCTCTCCTAATTGGAACTTTTCTTTGTTGTTGAGACAGAGTCTAACTGTGTCGCCCTTTGTAGAGTGCCATGGCATCACAGCTCACAGCAACCTCAAACTCCTGGGCTCAAGTGATTCTCTTGCCTCAGCCTCCCAGGTAGCTGGGACTACAGGCGCCTGCCACAATGCCCAGCTATTTTTTGTTGCAGTTATCATTGTTGGTTAGCTGGCCCAGGCTGGGTTGGAACCTACACCACCTTCAGGTGGCACCATAACCACTATACTATGGGCGCCAAGCCCTAATTAGAATTTTTTTTTTTTTTTTGAGACAGAGCATCAAGCTGTCACCCGGGATAGAGTGCTATGGCATCACAGCTCACAGCAACCTCCAATTCCTGGGCTCAAGTGAGTCTCCTGCCTCTGCCTCCCAAGTAACTGGGACTACAGGCGCCCACCACAACACCTGGCCATTTTTCAGTTGCAGCCATCATTGTTGTTTGGTGGGCCCAGGCTGGATTCGAACCCGCAGCTCAGGTGTATGTGGCTGGTGCCTTAGCCCATTGAGCCACAGGCGCTGAGCCTCTAATTAAAACTTAAAGACAGCTTCCTATTGCTGTCAGGATAAATACTGACATCTTCAGCCTAGCTCATAAAGCTTTAGAAACTCTAGACCTTGACATCTTATCACATTTTGTCTCTGTATCTCATTCTTTCTACATTCCGGTATTTGGATTAATCAGAACCTCACCAGCTGCTGTAACAAACCCGTAAATTCCAGAGACTTCACACATTAGTTTCTTTCTTGTGAGTGCAGGTTGTATCAGTCAAGATTCTTCAGTGAAACAGAACCAATAGGGTATTTGTAGATCTGTAGAGGGGATTTCTTATGGGCTCCCACAGATCTGGGGGCCAGGAAAGTTCCACAATATGCGATCTGGAAGCTGGAGAACAGGGAAGCTGGTGGTGGAACTCAGTCTGAGTCTGAAAAGCCGAGAACCTGGAATTCTGATATTTGAGAGCAAAATAAAAACTTGCATTAATTTGGGTCAGTCAACTCTCAGTATTTCTTACTGCAATTTGAAATCAGTGAGGACAAAGAAAAGAAAACAAAAGGTACTTGAACAGCAGCCCAGGCTATACAATAATAGGAAAGCACATCCACTTCTGGGGAATGTTGATTTTTATCCTGGGCCTTTTTTTTGTTTTGTTTTGTTTTCATTTTTACTATGGCGCTTTGAGACAGGGGAGAAGAGGGAGAGAATTGATCACTTGAGTTGCTGACAATAAGCTCTCTTTACAATGGAGAGCTCTTAAAGCAAATAAAAATAAAGATAATAAAACCTGAAGCTCAAAAGTCAGGTTTTTTGGGGTAATGTTCTGTTCTGTCAATATTACACTATGGGGAAGCCCAGATCTTAAATCATGGGTTCCACACATTTTGCAGCAGAGGAGGCTATGCCTTTCTGAAGAGTAAGGAGGGAATGTTTTCCTTTATTTTAGTTTTCTTCCAAAAATCTAAGAAGTATTAATAACAAAGGGTACTGTCCAATCAAAAGGATTTGTTTTATAAAATTTGGATTCAGTGAAAAGGCCATGCTCACAGATCCAGAAAGCCACACATGGCCCCCACCAAAACCGCAGGGTGCCCACCCATGGAATCATCGTCTTTCTTATTTATTTTCTTTCCATTCAAGTAACATACACTGTTTGTAGAAAGGTTGAAAAGTATTAAGCATAAAAGGTTAAGCATAAAAAGAAAATACAAAACATCATCATTTAGCTCTAAGAGACAACCATTAAACAAAATCAGAAATATATCCTTCCAGTTTGCCTCTGGGCACATTAGGGGCCCATGGGAGCTTTAGATGGGATCTGGTTACCTTGGCTCAACCAAAGGATTCAGCTGTTCTCTCAAGGTTCCCAATGGAGAGAAGTGAACACAAAATGATGGGGAAGGAGGTGGCATTTTGTAGTTAGCTGACCTTGTGCTGAAACCCCAGCGTGTCTGTCTGATAAGCTGGAGCGTGTGGCTTATTACCAAAGTTATGTTAAGGGAACTTTGTCCTTCTCCAGTATGAATTCTGGAGTCTTCCAACTCTCTGACTGTATAGGACAGGTGGCTGAAGAGATAAGAATCTGTGAAGGCTCGGCGCCTGTGGCTCAGCGGGCTAAGGCGCCAGCCACATACACCTGAGCTGGCGGGTTTGAATCCAGCCTGGGCCCGCCAACCAACAATGACGGCTGCAACCAAAAAATGGCCTGGCGTTGTGGCGGGTGCCTGTAGTCCCAGCTACTTGGGAGGCAGAGGCAGGAGACTCGCTTGAGCCCAGGAATTGGAGGTTGCTGTGAGCTGTGATGCCACCGCACTCTACCAGGGCGACAGCTTGAGGCTCTGTCTCAAAAAAAAAAGAAT
>CAUYON010089619.1:0-49016 GCA_963573935.1 Arctocebus calabarensis | reverse complement strand
AAAAATGAATGAAGTGCAACGCCTGGCCAATTTTTGGTTGCAGCCGTCATTGTTGTTCGGCGGGCCCGGGCTGGATTCGAACCCGCCAGCTCAGGTGTACGTGGCTGGCACCTTAGCCCGTTGAGCCACAGGCGCCGAGCCTGTAGTCCCAGCTACTTGGGAGGCAGAGGCAAGAGACTCGCTTGAGCCCAGGAATTGGAGGTTGCTGTGAGCTGTGATGCCACAGCACTCTATCCAGGGTGACAGCTTGAGGCTCGGTCTCAAAAAAAAAAAAAATGAATGAAGTGCAAGGGCAGGGAACAGGCAGGCTGAGAGGGCCAGAGAGAGCCCAGAGCTACCAGGGCCGGGTGGCCTGAGGCAGCTTCCCAAGGAGGCATCTCGCAGTGGTGTGGGAAGGGTGCTTCAGGAAAATTCCTGGATGGAGAACAGCCTGGCAGTCTCAGAGCCAGGACTGGAACTGGGGATGAAGGAGATGTTCAGGAGGAGTCTGGCTGCTACTGCCCTGGAAGTCCCTGGGGGGTCGGGGCAGCACTGGTCAGGGCAGCCTGAGGTGGGGAAGGAAGGACAGGAGGTGTGAATGGGTGGCAAGCTGGGCGTGAGGAACAGGGAGCCAGGCAGATGAGGTGGCAGATTAGAAAGGGCCCGGGCAGGGCCCGTTCTCTGACCGTATCCGGTGGGCGCCTCAGGGCTGCTTCGGAAAACCGGCTGCATCTGCCTTCCCAGCAGTGCAAGGGTCCCAGTGCCCTGCCCAACCCCAGCCCCCTCCTCAGAACCCCACATGGTGAGAGGCAGAAGCACAGCCAGAAATGTTCCAGCAAAAAAAAAGACACGATGGTTCCTAGCAAACTTTTTTGGCTAGAACATTTCCAGCTGGGCTCCAGGCACATCTGCAGCCCACCCCTTTCCATGGCTGGCCTCTAGCTGTCCTGCCCTCCCTACGTGGCTCTCCTCTGAGCTCTCCTCTTCATCATTATGTGACAGAGCCTCGCCTCCCAGCCTCCTCCCCACCCGCTGGACCCCCGCCCCGCCTTGAGGCCCGGGACTCGCCATTTCCCTTGGGCTGCCCTGGACTGGGCATAGGGCTCTGTCCCCACGTGGCCTTAGAGCAGGGGATTTGAGGACAGTGCCATGAACTCCAATGGTGTGCATGGCAGTGGAAGCAGGGAGCATTTAGCCAGATGGGGTAGAAACTTCTTTTAATGGAAAAGAATTACGCAAAGGCGAGGGGGCCATAACCCCTGTAGTGCCTTAGCAGCCTCCGGGCAGGGGCCAGTGCTCAGGAGGGCCTTATCCAGCAGGCACCACCCTTGTCCCAGCAGTATGTCTGAGTACCAAGTTGGAAGAGAAGTCAGGGTCTCCCGCCCTCATTCCATGGTCCGGGTGGGTGATGGGGACCTACCCCAGCCAATGCTCACGTAAAGCCTGAAGACCCGCTGCTCAGAGAAGACGGAGAAGGCCAGCAGTGTATACAGGTACACGCCCTCCACCAGCAGCCAGTAGTAATTGGCGGCCACGCAGTACTGCATGAGTAGGAAGACCAGGCGGCAGCCCAGAGACTCCTGAGGGCACAAGAAGGGTCCCATGGGGACAACAGCTCTGGCACCTGCCGTTATCTCTCTCTCTTTTTTTGAGACAAGGTCTTGGTCTATCACCCAGGCTGGAAGTGCAGTGGCCTAATCGTGGCTCATTGCAGCCTTGAATCCCTGGGTTCACGTCACCCTTTTGCCTCATCCTCCCAAGCAGCTGAGACTATAGATGTGCACCAACACACTCAGCTAACTTTTAAAATTCTTTTTAGAGATGGGGCCTTGCTATGTTGCCCAGGCTGGTCTCAAACTCCGGATGTAGTTCCGGGTGCAGCGCAGGTGTCTGAGTGCTGAAATTATAGGTGTGCACCATCACACCTGGCCATGCCCTGCCTCTCTTGATGCCCCTCCTGTCTTCCCCCCACTGCTATCCTGCCATGGTTAATGCAGACTGAGAGTTTACAGCTTCCGGCCAGAGCCAGTGCCAAGAATATGATCTGTTTCGGCTCACTGAATCCTAACGATCCTGAATGGAAAAAAGTAATATTATCTCCATGCAGGTGAGAAAACCGAGCCTCAGAGAAGGAAGTGACTTGCCCAAAATTATACAGCTAGTAAGTGGCAGAGATGGGATTCAAATCCAGTCTGTTTCCATAGACAGAGGGCTACCTAGGGCAGTGTCCGCTCCCTTAGACTGGCGCCTCCCCAGGTAGACTGATTCTCTCTCCAGACTGGTGGACCGCCTTTCCCACTGGAATGGGGGGACTTCAAGGTAGACTAGCTCTCCCATCGGAGTAGAGATGGCCAGGGCTGACATCTGTCCCAAGCCTGGGTAGGGGCTCAGAGGCAGACCTTCCTGAGTACACATCCCTCCCTGAGCCCTCCGGGACACACCTGGTAGGAGAGGAGCCCATCCCACTGGTGCTGCTGGGCGGCCGTGCTGTACATCCACTTGAGGGCTGCATCCTTGATGAAGACGGACAGCGCTCGCAAGATGAAGGATGCAAACAGGTTCAGATGGATGTAGTTCCGGGTGCAGCGCAGGTGTCTGAGGGAGAAAGCAGCCCCTTCCCTGAGAAGATGGCCCACAGGTCTGCTCAACGACTCGCGGCTCTCGGGCTAACACACACATCAGGCATGTTTCTGGCTCTGTCTTCTTTCCTCTGTGAATGCCCTTCTTCCCCATAACCTTGAAAATCCTTCTGTGCAACTTAAGACCTGCCTCCCCATAAAGCCTTCAGTTTTGTAGTCACTGCCTGCCCCTCTCCTTGGCATTCTGTTCTTCTCTCTGCAGTATCTTTTTTTTACACAGAGTCACGCATAACCAAAGAGATTTATGCATGAGCATCAGTTTCCCCAATGGAGACTTTTGCTTTGCTTCTTCATGATGGGGCCCATGTCTTAAATGTCTGTGGTCTGCCTTGCAGAGGTAGGTGGGGCTAAGCACATGGTAGGAATTCAGAAAGCATTGGATACCATTTCAAAATCCTTTCATGTAAAAATGCATAGCAAACTGGAAATACAAGGGCATTTATTAATCTTATACAGACTACCTAACTAGGAGCTAACCTCCTTCCTAATTGAGAAAATGTGGAGCATTTCCTTAAAATCAGGAGCAAAATAAGGATGTGTCTGCTATCATCACTTCTATCAAACATTCTAACTACAGATCTTAGCCACTATAATGAGGCAAGAGAATAAAATGTATAAGAATTGGAAATAAAAAAAAGGTTATTATTCGTAGATGACAGATTTTCTTCACAGAAAATCCAAGAGAATCTATAAAATATTAGAAATAATAAGAGACTTCAGCAAGGTTGCTGAAATGTGTATTTATGTATGCCAGAAAAAAATTAAAAAGTAAATTTATAAAACAATTTATTTACAATATTTTAAATTTACTGCCTAGAAATAAGACTAACAGATGATGGATGGGCAAGATCTCTAGGAAGAATATTATAAAACTTGCTTAAAATCATTAGAGAAAATTTAAATTAATGAGAAATACACAGACATACCATATTCAAACAGAAAGACTCGCTATCTCAAAGGGGGTCAATTCTCCCCACATTAATTGATTGTAGAAGCAATAAAAATTCAGAGTATTTTTAAACGGAACTTTATAATTGTATGTGTAAAGAAGAGCCAAGGGCCAAGAATATTCCAGAGACGCCTAAAGAACCAAGTAAGGGCCTTTGCTATATGAGAAATAAGATTTCTAATAAATATGCAGTAGTTAAGGAACCACAGTATTGGGATGGAGACAGATAAACAGACCAACAGAAAAGAATGTGGATGACAGAAACCAATCCGCAGGCTGATGAAACCTCACTGCATGATAGAGTAGGCATCATAAACCAAGGGAAAAGGAACAGGCTACTGATAAATGGTAAAGAGGCAAGGAATGTTATATATATGGTATATGTGGGAAAATAAAATTAAATTCCTTATTTTTACCATACACAAAAATAAATTTCAGGTAGATCAAAGGACCATAGAAAAGAGCAAGACACTGAAACTTTTTGAAGAAAATATAGGTGGTGGTCTTTATGACTCTAAAATAAGAAAAGATTTCTTAAATAAGATTATAAAAATTTGTTCTTTGGAAAATGGTAACTTTAATCAATTAATAAAATTAATTATTATTAATCGGTAACATTGATAAATTTTATCAATATAAATTTAATAAGTTTATAACTTTTATTCTATTCAAACTAAGAATTTCAGTGCATAGCAGCCACCATAGAGTGAAAAAATAAATCACAAAGAGGGTATATCCTGGGTTAGTATCTAAAATACATAATGAATGATTAAAATGAAGAAGAAAAATCCAAATAAGCCAACAAGAAGTAAGCAAAGGGTATGAACAAGCAATTCATAGTATAAGTCATGAAAAAATGCTTGATTGCTCTAGGAATCGTAGATACACAAATTAAAATCATAATGAGATTTCACACACTTCAGATTAACAACAAGTATGTCTGAACATATTAAATACTGGTGATAATATCAAATAAAGGCAGCTCTCTTTCACTACTGGTGAAAGGGCAAATTGGTATGACTACTGTGAAGAGCGACTTAATAACACCCAGTAAATTTGCAAAGGCAGGTGGTATGCAAACCTGGTGCTCTTACTCCTAGGTACAGAGAAACACACAAGGGGTCATCAGTAAGAATGCTCATTGTACTAATGTTTATAATTCAGAAGAAAAAAAAGAAAATACCTCAAATGTCCATTAAAGAGATAACAGGTAAATTAATTATATTACATCATACAATGGGACATGGAATGAAAGTTAAAATTAATGAACTAGAACTACTTGTATCAATGTGAATGAACCTCACTAAAACATAACAGAACAAAAAAACAATTTGAATGTTGTATCCCTCTAAAATTCATGCTAAAATTGAATCCCAAATGCAATAGTATTAAGAGGTGAAGCCTTTGGGGGGTAATTTGATAAGGGGGGCTCTACCCTCAGTAATGAGATCAGTGCCCTTATAAAAGAGCCCTAAGTGACTTTGCAAGCCCTTTTGCCCTTCTAACATGTGAGGACACAATGAGCGGACACCTTGAAAACAGAGAGCAAGCCCTTACTAGACACCAAATCTGCTGATGCCTTGACCTTGGACTTCCCAACCTCTAGACCTGTGAGAAATAAATTTCTATTTTTCACAAATTACCCACTCAGTCCAAGGGTAATGACAGCAGACAGAGACTAAGACAGAAATTGGTACTGAGAGTGGGATGCTGATATAAAAAAGTATCTAAAAATGTCCAAGTGGCTTTGGAACTGGGTAATGGGCAGAGGCTGGAAGAGTTTGGAGAACCAGGCTAGAGAAAGCCCTGTATTGCCATGAAGAGACCATAAAGAGCAATTCTGATGAGGGCTCAGAAGAAGACAACAAGTGTATTAAAAGTCTCAGTCTTCTTAGAGATTAATTGGTTGTAAATAGAATAATGGTAGAAATATGCAGTAAAGACCATTCCAACCAGGTCTTGGACAAAAAATGAGAAACATAGTATTGGAAATTGGAGGAAAGGCCATCTTTGTTATCAAGTGGCAAAGAACTTGGCTGAATTGTGTCTGTGCCCTGGCATTTTGTGAGAGGAGAAACTTATTAGGAATAAAATAGAAGAGAAAATAGAGGAGAAACTTGTTAGGAATAAAAAGAAACCTCTAAGCAAAGTGTTGAGGGTGCAGCATGGCTTCTCTTGACTGCTTATAGTAACAGACAAGAAAAGAGGAAACAAAGATGAAATTTATAATTAAAAGGGAAGACAATTTAAGGACTTGGAAAATTCACAGCCTGGCCATGATATAATGAATGCAAAAGCATGTTCAGAAGAGTATAACAGGCTGTGGCCAAGTGAACATTTGATAAGATTAGTATAGATAGAAGCAGCCAGGTGCTCCTCATCCATTCCGTGGAAGAATGACCCTGACGGCACTTCAGAGATCATAGGCCCACAGTTCCAGGGCCTTGAGAACAGAACAGTTTTGGAGAAGGGCCCCAGGTACTGTGAGACCTAGGACTCACTGCCAAGGCCACCTCAAGTCTTCGCTCCCCGCATTCAGGGGTGGTGCTCCTTGCCAACCCCAGATGGGACTCAAGCAGACCCAGGCATGACTTGGGCCACCCTCTGGGAGCATAGGCAGTAAACTTTGGCAGTGTCCACATGGCACTAATTTCGCAGGCACACAGAGTGTAAAAGCTGTAGGAACATAGCTACCTGCACCTAGAGTTCAAAGGACATCCTGTCTGCCCCAGGCAGAGAACTTCCACAAGGGTGGGGCCTTCCACAGAGAAGCCACTAAAACAATGAGCAGCAGAGTTGGGGGGGACGGTAGAGCCACTAGTGTATAATCCAGCCTGGGAGAGCTGCCATGGAAGCTGAGCCCAGCAAAACTGTGAGAGTGGAGCTGCCTAGAACCTTGGGGCACAGCCTCCACCTCAGGGTATCAGGGAGGCAGGTCATTGTGTCAAAGCTTATTCTTGAAGTTTAAGATTCAATGCTATTTGCCCTGTTGGTGTTTGGACTTACTTGGGATTATTTATCTTTTTCTTCCTTTCTAGGTGTCCCTTTTGAAATTAGAATGCCTATCCTATGCCTGCCCCACCATGGTATCTCGGAAGCACATAACCTCTTCGATTTCATACATTCACAGCTGGAGAGCAAACTCTCTCAGGGTAAATTGTGCCTTGAATTTCACCCATATCAGATTTAGATGCTATTTAGATGAGACCGAACTTAGAATTTAAAGTTAGTGCTGGGGTGAGAAGACTTTCAGGGATGGAATGAATGTATTTTGTATGTAAGAAGGACATAAATGGGGGGGGGCAGGGGTAGAAATGCGTGCCTCCAAAATTCATGTTGAAACTTAATCCCCAATGCAATAGTGTTAAGAGGTGGCGATTAGGTCACCTCGTGAATGGAATTAGAGCCTTACAAAAGAGGCCTGAGGAGGCCCTTTTGCTCTTCTGCCATGTCAGGACATTGAGAAGGTGCCATCTGGGTAGCAGAGAGCCTACTAGACACCAAATGTGCTGACGCTTTGATCTTGGACTTCTCAGTGTCCAGAACCATGAAATAAAAATTTCTATTATTTATAAATTACCCAGTCTAAGGTATTTTGCTATAAACAGCAAGAATAGACTAAGATAGATACGTACAACATGCTAATAAAAAGGCATGAGCCACGTTATGTATTTTCGCAGATATTCATGAATGTGGTATAAGTATAAGGAAATGTGTGGGAATTAAATGGCATATTCGGAGGTCACCTCTGGTGGGGTCAGGCAGGGAGAGGAAACCAGTCAGGGAGGGATACCCAGGGAAGTGTAACCGCGGGATGTGTTTGCAGGAGTGATCGCAATATCATTGTATCTCTCAACCCTGAAACACTTCATAATAAAAAAGAACATTCACCGTGTGCCCAGGACTGTGCCAGGTGCCTGGAAGGAGGGAGGGAAAATGCTGCCTCTCCTGTCCCTGCCGCCCGGTGTCCTGAGGCCCGATTCCCACAGAATCTCTCCCACCCTGGCATCGTGCCCTCCACGTCCACCCCTACCAAGTCCAGAGGGAGGTTCTTCCTAGTTTGGAAGGAAATTGTCTCCTAGGTTAGACCTATAGAAGAACTTTTCCTCTGGGACTGACAAGCTCCAAGGCGCCCAGGCTCTCTGAGATCATCTCTAAAATCATTATTAAAGGGACCCACACTGGAGAGGCTTTCCTGGGATTGCCTATGACCCTCCCACCCATTGTTACGGCTTGGGGGGGGGTGCCTATGTGACTCCTTTCTTTTTTGCAGCATATATACACATTTACCTGGTGGAGATTAGGCTAAGGACGCAGTGTTGTATCAGATTGTCCAGCGAAGGCTCTCTGGAGAGCTCTTGAGAGAACCCCCCGCACAGCGGCTCTGGCTTGGTGGTCCTCTCCTCTACCTGGGGAGTTAGGGTGCAGTGGCCCCTCCCAGGGCCCAGGCCCCTTACCTGAAGCCGAGGAGGATGGCGGAGGCGATGGCCAGCGCAGAGAAGGACAGTGCGTAGCCCACAGTGTAGATGATGTACAAGGACAGGAGCTGCTCCTCTGGGGAGCTCTGTGTGACACAGGGCACAGGCGTGTGCATGGAGAGCCCAGGCCCTCTCCCCACACTCTTCTTTCCCACAAGGCAGGGGCAGAGTTGGGGCTCCAGCTCAGGCCCCACCGGGGATAGCAGAACCAAGAAACCAAACTCCCTGTGGTGATGGTGCTTGGATTTCCTTGGTCCTGTTCCAAGGCCAGAGAGGTGAACACACATCTCTCTGAAAGCAGGACATGTGAAGCCCCCAGAGGCAGGAGGACGGATGAGATCACCACGGCAGGGCCCAGAAGCCCAGGGTCTCTACCACAGTGAAGCTGAGACCCTGCTCCCCGCTCCCGGGCTCAGAACCCCTGTTGACTCACTCTCTCCCCTCGCTTGGACTCCTCACACTCTGACAGGTCCCTCCAGGGTACGCTGGAGTTGTCCTTGTGCAGCCAGAGGCCTTCGGCTGTACAGAATCGGTACACGTGGCCCTGCAGCACTGGAGTGGGAGACCCGGCGACTGAGCCTCAGCCCAGAGCCACAGCCTGCCCGATGCTGGTGCCTCGTTCCTCCCGGTCCTGACGGTCACCCTGCTCCCCCGGGATGGAGCTCTCTGAGTTGGTGACACCCTCTCCCCCTCCTCACATACATGTGTACACACACACACACACACCCCTAGGCCTCCTCCCCTGCCTCCATTGCCATATGCCCTGTTAGCCCAGGGACAGCACAGAGGGTGACCACAGTGAGGGTTGCCCAGCCCCACCATCAGCCTTTCCTCTTACACATCCTAGGACACAGTTTGATGAATCCACATCTTTGAGATGAGACAGTTTAGCCCAGTTCCATGTCCCCGACTCCAGCCTCAAATCACACTACTGATAATGCCTGGCGCTTCCCAGTGGTAGCCCTGCCAGCCCCACGGTCACTCCCTACCATTTCTGCTTCTCAGGGCTCAGTGCCCCACACTCCTTGGGGGTTGTAGATCCTGAGAATGAAGCTGACACTGAGTTCCTGAGAGAAAGGAAGACCCCTAATCTGAGGGAGTGACACTGCCCTGCACTTAAGAAGTCCAATCTGATGGAGGAGACACAGACCTATCTTGAAAGACCTTCCGATCTAAAAAGAACGCACAGCCTCGCGGTGCTTATAAAGCTTTTGCCTTGGAGATCCTCCTGCCAAAGGGGAAGAACAAGCTCCTGCCTTCACGTGACCCCTAGTCATATGTTGGGTCTCTTGGTAAGACTGGCCTTGGAGACCTACCCTGCCCCTCCCTCAGGGAGCTCCCAGGGTGAGGGAGGCAGCCCAGTCCCTGGCTTCAAGGAACCAAGACTCAGGGGAAAAAGCAAAAAAGACCTCAGAAAGGAATAGCAAGAATGCAAACCAACAGAGATCAAACACAGGCCCAGAAGAGGGAAGGCGGGCCGTCACCTGTGCCCATTCTCGTCCACCTCGCCAGGAAGATGGGTGGCTTATGGCCCCAGGATTGACTCGAGGCTGTGAGAGGTCGGTGCTTATGTGTCTAGGAGGAGATGATTCATTCATCAGCTGCTCGCAGGAGAACTGAAGTTTGATACCAGGGCCAGGAGCTGGGGCGAGAGGGCACAGCAGGGGAAAGTGAGCACAGGAAGCACTGAGGATCGGGGAGGAATCTGGAGCCACCAGGAAAACTTTGAAAGACTTGAAACATTTTAAAGACCAGATCTTAAAAAGCAGCTGCCCCAGCTGAGAGAGGAAGGCACAGCCAGAGTGCAGAGGGGAGAATGGGGACAGTACCAGGGGCCCTGGGAGCAGGGGCATGGCCAGGGCTCCATTCCAGTGGAGAGACAGCAGTTGAACTGGGTCTCCTGAGAAGAGGCCTCAGTAGCATGTGTGTGTGTGTGTGAGAGAGAGAGAGAGAGAGAGAGAGATGAGGAGTGTGGCAGCCCCAGGGCCTATTCCTCAGAGACCCACGACTGGGCAGGCACCTAGGCCAGAGGCTCTATTTCCAGCCCTGCCCACGGCTGTGGCAGGCAGACCTTTACTGCTGTCAGCACTACAGGGCCTGTCACCAGACACCCCCTCCCTCCGGCCTGACCCTGATCCCCAGCCACAGTGCAGTCTCCCTTTTCCTCCTTCTGCTCCTTCCCAGCTGCTTTTATAAATCCTCAACCAGGCTCCTCTTCAAGAGGCAGAGTTTCCTGATAATACAGTGGGATGAGCCACCTTGCGCCGTTAATTCTTCTGGAAGAACATGCATTTTAAAAGAGTCTTCACCTAGAATGAAACCAAAAACCTGAAAAGCTGAGTGGCACCTATAGCTCAAGCAGGTAAGGCGCCAGCCACATACACCAGAGCTGGCGGGTCCAGCCCGGGCCTGCCAAACAATGACAACTACAACCAAAAAATAGCCAGGTGTTGTGGCTGGTGCCTGCAGTCCCAACTACTCAGGAGGCTGAGGCAAAAGAATCGCTTAAGCCCAGGAGATGGAGGTTGCTGTGAACTGTGACGCCGTGGCACTCTACCCAGGGCTATAGCTTGAGGCTCTGTCTCAGAAAAAAACAAACCAAAAAAACCCTGAGAAGCTAATGGCAGATCTTCCAGCAGTGGGACAACAGTGTTCCAGTTACCCCTTTACTGCACTTATGAACAAAGTCAGCCAGCGGGAGGCACGTCGTCTGACTTTAGCAACTGGAAGGGCTCCTCCCAGGCCCCCCAGTGCCTCTCTGATCTGTGCATGGATGCTTGAGACTCTCCACCAGGGCTCAGGTCTTCTGACATGAGGCAGAACCAGCCTTGGGCTGCAGATACCCCCCAAAGCAGTACCTGGGCTGACTCCATGGGAATCAGACTATTGTCAGAGCCCACTCAGGCAGCCCATTTTAATGGGAGGAAGAGGGAAGGAAGGAGAGAGGCCCAGAGACCAGGGGAAAGGAGAGAACACAAGCCACCTAACCACCCATTTACTAGGACTCAGCCCACAGCAGTGTGATGTTAATAAGACCCACTTCCCACAGCTGGCAAAGGACCTGGCATACAGCAAGCATCCAAAATTGCAGGTTCCCACTCTACCTGCTTTCACACTTTCGTCATAGTCTGTGCACTCACAGACTCGGTTTTGAACACCTACTGTACGTATGCCTGACATCTTTGAACATTATAACCACCTTACAAAGTAGGAATGTTTAACCCCATTTTACAGATGAAGAAACTGAGGCTCTGACAAGCCAGCTGACTTACCTAAAAATATTCAGCTAGGAAGGAGCAGAGCCAGGATTCAAACCCACACAGCTCTTTGCCTCCCCCAGGTCGAAAGTCAGCAGACAAACTTGCTGTTAACAGTCAACAATGGCCGTATGCCGCTCTCCTCTGCCCTTCCTCTAGGTTTGAACTTCTCAACATTCAGTCCCCTTCCAGCAGGTCTCCTTGCCTCTGTGGACCCCAGGCAGCCTGCACCCATTCCTGAGCCCTCTGCTCAGAGCCAGCTGGGAGTGTGGGGAGGTGGAGCCTGCACAGACGTGTGCATTGATGGTGCAGAGTCAAGACAGCACCGTGTCCCTGAGAAGCTCAGCAAGCCTGTTCGAGTGGATCTGTCAATTACCCTCATTAACATCAAATATTAAAAGCCAAGGCTGATTCCTGGCTGGATCCATGGTCCCCAGACACCCATCTTGGCTGGAGGTGGGGTGGGTCAGGACATAGCCCTACTTATCAGTCCAGCTTTATCTGGCCTGGGAGGAGCTGGTAAGTCACAGCCAGGGGCTTGGCTCAGGGCTTGTAAACATAGGGAGGCAGCCGGGCAGCCACATGCCAGGAGGCCCAGGGATATTTCATTAAGTCAGACCCTGGTGCTGAAAATAAAACCCCAATTAAACACTTCCCCTCCCGGAAATTGCCACGGCGTCTGTAATCAAGCTAACAGCTGCCCTTCCATGTGTATGCTGGCACTCAGGGCGGTGAAGAGCTGCTCGTGAATCCATTAGCTCCTGCACCCTGGCAACAAAGGCCACCAGCAAGGGCTACTGGGGCCCCATTTTGCAGACACAGAAGCTGCGACTCAGAGTGGCTATGTACAGCCCTTTCCCAAAGTAGAGGGATTAGGGTCAAAAGCATCAGTTCTGGGTCGAGTCTGAAGACAAGATGGGGAAGAGAAGGGTAGTACACCTTTCTCTTTCTTAGGGTGCAGAACCTAAGAGAAGGGTGTTACTACCCTAACGCATTAGGACTTAGAAGGACCTCAGTTTCTGAACTATGCAGGCTCAAGTTCAAAGTCTGATTCTGCCTTCAACCAATTGTGGGACCTTAAACAAGTGCTTCACTTTCCTGGGCTTCAGTTTCCTCATCTGTAAAATGGGAAGCCTGTGAAGTGTCTAGTACGTAGTAGGCCTTCAAGACATAGCTACAGTGGAGGCCCTGCTGCCTCCTCCAGATTTCTTAAAAGAGCACTTCTTTCCTGAGGCTGGAAATGGAGGCTATGACACTGCTTCAGCTAGAACTCCTCTGGGGCCCAGGTGGAATCTCAGTCTCTCTGGGGCAACCACAGCCTGCTGTAAAACCCCCCAGCTTATTAGTTAGGGGAGGCACCTGGCAGAGTTTCCCAGCATTGAGAGCTAGCAGCTATGTTAAAAGCATCTCGTGACTCTCGTAGAAGTAGAGCTAGGCTGACAAACAGGTAAGCATCAGGGGGGGAGCAGCCAGGAGGCCCCAGTAATGTGTAATGAGCAGATGGGCTGTTGTGGGTAATGAGGCTGTTGAAGGGCCCTCCAGTGGCCACAGGCTCTCCCAAGCTACTTCAGCCTTCTCCTCACCATCTTGTCTGAATCAGGCATTTCCTCTGAACATCTTCCTTGCTTGACTCATCTACTCCTGCCCTCTCTGTATGGACCCTGGAGGGGTGAGAATTCAAGGGCTTGGCTGACTTTCCCAGGACACTGTGCAGCTCTGAGGCTTGAAGCCTGGCCTGGATGTTCTTCCTCCCTGGAGGGCTCCCTTTCTGCCTCTGTCTGTTCTTTCAGTCCTGGCCCCATGTCACCTGTCCCGGGAAGCCTTCCTAATGCCACACCCCGGGCAGGAGAGGCTCTGTCCTCAGCATCACTGACTGGGCCACTATGCCAGACCCTTCAGCCCCAACACACAGGCTCACATACACATACCCTGAAGATCTCAGCAGCATCATAGCTCCTGACACAGCTCAGGAGTCTGGGAATTGTTTTCTTCCTAATTCTTCCTCAAGTTACCCATTCCTCTGCTTTGCTCTGCCCCCTAGAAGCGGAGTCCTGAGGCAGCATCCCTCAGATTCCCTAGCCTCTGCTGAGCTTGGCCAATGGGAGGGATCGGCAGAAGACAGGAGCGTGGAAGGCGACGGAGCCTGGGGCACGCTCTCCTGTTCCTTCCCGGCCTTGATTCTGAGGTCCTGGCAGTGGCTCTGCCCCTCTGTGGCCACAGCCCTGCTGGGTGGCCACTCTATCATGGCTCCCACTGACCCATAGCCCCATTCTTGCTCCTTGCTTCTCCAGCGCAGGCGTGCTAAAGCTTCCCACTGGTGAAGTCCTTGCTGCTGTACATACCTTACCAGTTCCCTAACCCTGCCCAGCCTCTGTAAGGGACCACCCCCCTTAAATTCTCTCCACATTCCTAGCTGAGCATGTTTTCTGCCAGGCCCCTGCCTGAGATAACCCCCTTCCTTCTCCACGACCCTGGAGCACACGGAGAAGCTTCTCCACAGCCTAGTCCTTGACCAGCCTCAGAAAGCTCCAGGACTGCCCTCTTCCTGCTTCCACAGGCCTGGGTGGGGGCAGGGAGACCGGCCAGCCTCAGCCAAGGAGAGCTCCTGGACAGGCCAGAGACAATTACACCATCGGCACCTGTGGTGGGTGTCTCTGTGGGTCCCTCACTCAGGGAGAGGGGAGAGGGAGGTAGAGTGGGTGATTCTAAGTGTCAAAATAGGGAAATAATTAGCCTGGCAAGTGGGAGGGGTGTGGAGGGAAGCAGGCTGGCAGGGGGCCTGTGCAGTGGCCGTTATCTTCATGGAGAAAGCAATAAAACCGTGTTCAATCATAAATGGGCACCACCAGGACCTATTTCCTGCTCAAATAAAATTAAAGGTGATGGATGGAGCTGCAAGCAGCAGGCAGAGCTGGGGGCAGCTTAGTGCTGAGTGATGGGCCCTGTCCTGCGCCTGGCTCCCTGGGGTCTAGAAGCCCAACGGAGGCTGGTTGAGCAGCCGGTCCCAAATCTTTGGAAGGCAGGAAAGCATGTGTGTGGCAGGGTGGTGTATAGGGCAGGGGAGGAAAATGAGCAGCTACCATTTTTCAAGGACCTGTGATCCTCTCCACACCCCTGTCACCTGGCTCCATCCCAATGCCCAGGTGTGTACAAGGTACCGATAGATCTGGAAACTTGCTCCTGCTCACACAAGCAGTCAGGCCACCTACAGGTAGAACCACCACATGGCAGGCTTAGATGGAGAATGCAGACAGCTGATTGCCTTCCCTACGGAAGGTGCCAGCAGAGGTCACCCAGGCCATTCGCCTGTCTCTATGACAAAGCCACACATGGGTAGACACACCCACTTACCAAGGAAGCCTTCTGTGTAGCAATTAAAGTGACTCTGAAGCTAACTATCATTAGTTATGTGAGCTCAAAAAAGCCACTTAGCATCTCTGTGCCTCAGTGTCCTCATCTGAGATAAGAGGATAATGAGAGCACTTGCTTTAGAGAACTGTTGTAAGGACAGAGGCATGCAAGGTGCTGACACTCCCAGGAGGAAAGGAAGCTGTGTGAAGGCCCCCTCTTCTGTGTGCCTGCCTCTTTCCAGGCTCAGTCTCTCTGGGGGCACCCTGGGGAGAGGTGAGTATACTGTAGGGGTGGACAGGGAGACAGCCTTTCTTGGGGAGCTCTGGCCTTCATCTGACCTCAGTCCTGCATGCTGGGGTGACGCTCACACCATACCCCATCAGGCCACCTCCTCCAGGAAGTCCCCGGGCTTCCCTACTTTATGCTTGCACTTGCTCATGGGCCACTTTCTCCCGTGAGCTCAGGCCCCTTCGAAGCACAAGAGTAAGAGCATTAAGGATTCAAATCAAATCTGCTATTTACCACCACATGTGGAACAAGTGACTTAAACCTTCCCAGTTTCAGTTTCCTCATCTGCACTACACGTATCACCACAGGCTCGTTGCAAAGATTAAAGGAATGTCCTGCTTGTAGTTACGGCAGGACTTGGCACGGCAGGTACTCAGTAAACATTAGCTATTTTCATTCTGAGAAATGTCTTTTCTCCTCTTGTGGAGACCCTGTGGGCTTTTTGCTGTGAGGCTTGGCCGGGGCTCAGCAGGGGAGGCTGGGATAGAGGGGGGCATATTAACAACCTCTTTAGCCTTTGCAGGGCTCTGTGCTCCAGTGACCTCCCACCCTCCCCGTCATAACCTTTCTCAGTGCAGGGTGTCCCCTGTAAGCAGGACTGAGAGGGGGACCTGAGGTTGCTGGGATGAGCCAGCCCACTGACACTTGATCGAGGCTCCCATGAACCCCTAAAGAGCTGGGAGATACCCTGCCAGGGGACAGGCTGGCCACACACGTGTCGTACTTACACACATGTACATCAGAGCACAGACAGCCTCTGTACCAACCTCCACCCCCAGGATCTGGCCCCACCTGGCTCGACTCCTGGGTCAGAGGGGGTCACATTTCTCTCTTAAGTCAGACACATACCTCCTCCTCCCCCTGCAGCTGCCTCAGACCCCAGGCCCAAGTTGTACCTCATGACATCCTAATACCCATCACGGCCAATCACTTCCCACACCCCCCAGGGAAGGCAGGCAGACCACTCGCTTGGAGGCCTAAAGATACCCCAATGTAGGGACCACTATGTCTCCGACCAAAGGAAACAATGCCCCCACCCTGCCCCCTCCTGGATACAAGGGAAAGTGGGGGGTTCTCACCACTGCCCGCCCAAGGCAGGTACCAGGGGCAGCTGACATTCACAAAGGAGCCTGCTGGCCCATCTGGCCAGCAGGCGTAGTCATCAAAGGTCCGGTTGCAGAACAGACCTGGGGGCAAGAGGAACCGTCTCTGAGTCACTGCCTGAGTGCTGTCCCCCTCCCCACCGCCCCTTCCCACCTCACAGGCCTACTCCATTGGCCTCTGATGAGCACCTACTGTATGCTAAGCACTTTCCTCACCCAGCAGGGCAAAGCAAGGGCATTTGCCACTTATCAGTCATAGGACCCTGAGCTTGTTACTTAATGTCTCTGTTTTCTCCTCTGTAAAGTGGGGTATTTCCTGCCCTGTAGGGCTTTGTAGAGATAAAGACTACTTGTTACATAGATTATTAAACAGTGAGTGCTTAATAACCAATCTCTACAGGCCTATTTTTAAATTACACCTCACAGGTCAGAGAGCAATGATGCCTAGGGGGCTAGGATAACCTTCCACTTCACTGCAGAGGAAAGTTTTGAAGAGTTAGGATTTGAACCCAGGTCCACCTGGCTCCCACCCTGTGCTCTTTAAACCACCATCAAACTCCCTGAAACATTTACATTCCTATAAATATATTTGTTGAGCCTTCAGGCCACACACAGGCTGGGAGATGGTGAGGATGCAAAATGGGGAAGTGGGGTCCCGCCCTGAGAGGCTCAAGCTGGAGCGAAGACAGAGACCCCAAAGCTGACTGCAAGGCAGACGGGCCCCAGGCAGATGGCAGAGCGCCCCGGGGGAGGACTTCTGGAGGAGGTGGTGCTGGAGCTGCACTCTGAAGGAACTGAGAATTTGGGGAAGGAACAAAGGGGCCGGGAAGGCATTTGGAGGGAATGATTGGATAATGGGATGGAGACACAACGCAGGAGAGAGGCAAATGATGCCAACCATGGACTTGGGCTTCATCACAGAACTTCTGGGAATTGGATGGGTGAGGAGCGCTGAGTGTGATGGCCCCCCCAGGACTCACCTGTGGCTGGAGGTGGAGTCTCAGTCAGGAAGAGCTGGCATTGGCGCCGGTATTCTCGCCATTTCTGCACCGTCTCTGAGAGGGACACAGTGGCACCCTGGGGAGGGGGGATATGGGGGCCCTGTGGGTCCAGCCAGCCCCTCTCCTGCCCCCCCACCGACATACACTGGGTTTCCTGATCTCCAGAGGACCTAGAGTACCAACTCTACTAGGCATCAGCCATCTTCAAAAGGGGGCAAGATCAAGTTGCTGACACGTGGGGCTCCAGGTGGACACTTTCATATCTTTACTCCTCCAGGGGACTGGTACATAGCTGAATGTGTAACAGGCATCCAGAAAATGTCTACTGACTTGGTGCTTTTTGCTGATGTGTGGGTGAAGAGGGAGATGGAAGCGTGTGACTCATTGCTGGTCTCGTCTGACCTCCCCTAAGCGCACAGAGAGGCTTCCCAACAGCCAGGACTTTGTAATTGTGGGGCTCCCTCCTCCTGATGCCTACTCAGGCTGCCTGGGGGCTCCTTACTCTTCCAGCAATTCTAGAAGAGGACACACGGGCCAAAGTGAGACAGGGACTCAATCGAGACACATGGCACCCCAGCAAGCAGTACTAAGGCCGGGACCCCAAGGCTCCCAGATCAGTGACTATGACGGACTACCAGGGGGTGTGGAGATGGCCTTCAGAGCCAGAATGTCCAGCATTAGCGTGCTCCTGCAAAATGCTCTCATTGATCTAGGAGGGCAACATTTCCCTCAACAGCCCCGACGTTTCCTCTAGCACAACTACCCAGAACCAATGCCCGGCCCAACTCTGTCCTTCTCCTTCCCCAGAAGAAGTCCTAAGGACCAGGAACCCTTCCCTTCAGAACACTGAAGTCATAGTGTGAACCTCAATTTTCAGATAAGCTAAACAAAATAGCTTTTGAGCAAATAGACCCACCCCGCCGAAAATTCTAAACAATTTTGGTTACTTTCTTCAGATATGTCTTGGGACTTTGGTTCTATTTTATTTTTACTTTTTTTTAATTATCTTTTTATTTTTTTTTTTTATTGTTGCAGATTCATTGAGGGTACAAGAAACCATGTTACACTGGTTGCATTATTTTTACTTTTTAACTGAATATCGGCTTAAAGGTTATGAATAGTCGTCATTTTTGCAGATGCTAAATGACCAGAGAGCTCCAGACCGATACATAATTTAAAATTTAGGACCTGTACATCATTTGAAACAAAATTTCACTTTTTGAAATCATGAAAATGTACACATGTGCTGAAATTAAGAAAACTTCTTTTCGGAAGCTTCCACCCTTGATTTGTAGTGTGCCAAGCACCCCCTGGACCTGGTTTCTGGGTAATCTTGCCCTGTCTTATGCTGGCTCATAAGACACCTCCCCATTAAACTCGGGTCATATGAGCTTATTCCCAGCTGCACAGAAAGCCCAGCCAGGGGGCTAAGCTTGCTCGGAGCCCCTTCAGCATCCCTAGGGGAAGTGTGCCGAGGCTACAGGTGAGGCTACCCTGAAGGACAGAGCTTTCCTGAGAGCAAAGGCCAAATGCATCTGTTTGGGGAAAAAAAACAAAAACGAGCAATCAAACTCAACAACAGCAAGGACAGTGTCTTGATTTTAGTCACAACTGAAAGGGTGGCACAGTTTTCACCAGAGCAAGACGCAGTGGATCAACCCCACCTCCCCATCCCCTTCTCCCTCTCCCTTCTCCGCCTCTTCCTCCAAGTAAAGGTCTCTTCCTCCCTGGTCCTAAATGCAGAGAGACAGGGAGAAATGTCCTTTGATTTCTGTATCTAGAGTGAAAGCGGGCAACAAGCAAGGTCGCTGGTGGGAACTGGGGCAGAAGTGTGTCTCTGGGGCAGGGAGTGAGGACAAAGAAGCCTCTGGAAAACAGCAGTCCCCCAGTTGGGTGGAGGGGTGAAAGACAGCACCACAACCAACCTGGCCATACACACTTCTAGGGAGCTTCAAACAGGCAGCATTGTCATCTACTATGAACCGAGCTGTGGACATAAAACTATCTTCAGATTAGTGTTCTCTGAGGACAGGTCATGTCTCCCCCCAGACTAGGGCTCCCCCAGGAGATGGCCATGTACCCCCTCAAACTGTGGCTCCCTGAGGAGAGGGTTGTGTCCCCATCTAGTTAGGTGATAGCAGCTGGGGGTCTCCAACTACCATTGAGCCCTCAGCCCATCCCTGCACGCACACACACAGCACAATTATCCAGACCCCTGGCCTCTCCAACACCTGGTATTTATGGAAAGCAAAACTTTCTCAGTTTCTGGGTGGTTGTGGTTAGAGGGTGACATAGGGATATAAAGATTACGGAAAAAGCCCTGGGGGCTGGGAGTCAAATGCTTTGCAGGCCTGGTGTGGTGCTTCACGCCTGTAATCCCAGCACTCCGGGAGGCCAAGGCCGGTAGAGTACTTGAGCTCAGGAGTTTGAGACCACTGTGAGCAAGGGTGAAACCCTGTCTCTAAAAAAAAAAAAATGCTGGTATTGTGGGGGGAGCCCGTAGTAGTCCTAGCTACTTGGGAGGCTGAGGCAAGAGAATCACTTGAGCCCTAGAGCTGAGGTTGCTGTGAGCTGTGACACCACCACACTCTACTGAGGCTGACAAAGTAAAACTCTGTCTCAAAAAAGAAACATGCAAAACAAGTGACAGACCGGAGGAGTCATGGGTGAAAGTGCTCAGGGAGTGGTTGGGGAGGGCAGTGGAGACTCAGAGCCAGGACGCTGAGTCCTCAGGATGCTGAGGACTGTGAGGTGGGAGCTGCATGAAGGGGTCGGGGGAGGCTGGGAAGAGCATGGGCTGTTCAGAAGGAGGGTACAGCAGGGATGAGGTGCAGTGCTGGGGACATCAGTGCTCTGGGGAGCAGAAGAAAGCAGTGGGCTCTGTCCAGGAGGACTTTCTGTGGCAGGAAGAGAACAGTGACAAGACCTGGGACAGATAGGAGGCTCTGATGTGGGACACGGCTGGGAAAACGATGCAGGGGCCACCCAGCACCGCAGATAATACAGTGGAGGGTGCACACTCAGCTTTGGGCTCAGATCTGGGCCTGGGCCTGACTGGCCCATAAGTCAGTTTCACAACCTTGTTCACCAGCTCTACCTCTTAACCTCAGTTCATACGTGTGCCACTGGGAATAATAACAGTCCCTACCCCAACAGGATGGTGTGAGGATTGGATTAATGCTGAGGATGGCCCCTGGCACATGGAAACTCTGGTCAATGGCAGCTGTTGTCTCAGTAGCTTCCTGGGAACTAGGGACCCACCCCTCCCTCACTTCTAAAATCAACAAATTCCCAGGAGGAAACAAATATATTTTCATGCCCAAGGACCAATTATTCTGCTTAATTTGTGACATCTTCCAGCAGCAACCACAGCCAATAGCGGAGGAAGTAGGCAGGAGGCGGGAGACTCCAGGCCTGGGGGGAGGGGCAGCCCAGCACTCCCACCCCATGTCATCCTCCCATGGTATGAGTCCCCACTCCAAGCTCAGCGAGGTGGGGCTGTGGATGTGGGGTAGGGGACAGGACACAGTGCATCTGTCCCTGTCACTCACAGGGCATCAGGGCCTCCGGGAGATGGGGACTAACAGGCCATGGCAAGGGCAGGTTGGCGGTCTGGGTCTTTTTAGAATCAGGACTTCCAGGCTTCATAGGATCTCTCAAGATGGATAAAAGCAAGTGGGGACAGTGCCTAGGTTGAAAGTTACAAGTTCAGGATATGGTCTGGAGGAACGAGCACTGGACAGAGAGTCACAAGTCCTTGGGTTAAATCCTAGCCTTCTCTGTTGACATGGGATCAATGGGACGCACCTATCTTTTGGGACCTCAGCTTCCTCATCAGTAAAATGGGCATATTCTTTTCAAAGAGTTACTGCACAGATCCAACCAGATAAAGTAGGTTAAACCCTTTGACTTTTCAATGCTGTGCAAGTGGGAAGTGTCCAAAGGAAGGAGAGCAGGGGAGGGTGTAAGTGGGGTGGCAGCTCCCAGGGTGATGGGGTTCCAACACCCTAGGAAGGAACTCCCTCTCCAAAGACTAGTTGCCAACCTGAAAAGGTCCTCCTATTTCTCAGGGCCAGTAAATGTGTCTGATTCTTCCCTTCCCTGCGGACTGTTTTGGTCCAGGGGAAGGAGAAAAGAGATCTCAGCCTCTCTGGGCAGCCGAGGCAGGAGAAGAGGAGAAAATCCCACAGAGGAGGAAGGAGGGCTCCGCAAACAGAGCTCTGGAGACCCCAGCTAGACCTAGGTCCCAAGGACTTTAGCCTCCCTCCTGTCTCGTCTCAGAGCCCAAATCATGCCTTCCAGCACTTGAAGGGTGGTACTGTCTCTTTGAGTCTGTTTCTTTTTTAAGGGTGTTAGACATCTGAACAAAAGGACAGGGTGAGGAAAACTGCATACACACAGTGTGGCAGTAATAACTGTTAAAAAATAATAATTTTTAATTATTTATTATTATTTTATTATAAATAATAAAAAATTATTCTTTTAACAGTAATTGCACGTACATTCTCACAGGCACAAATGTGGATACATTGTCATAGACAGCATCACACATGTCACTAAGAGCAATCCTAATACGGTGACACTGACACAGCCTGTCCCCCCACACAATTGCTCATAGACTGCCAGGCACACATTCACATGCTGAGATGCTGCCCCAACACACAGACACACACCCTCTGACTGGTGCAATTAACCCACACTGTCACACACATATACAGAGGAACTGCCATAGACATTCTGTCACAAGGACACTGTCCCACACACAGACACATAAGGCATACACACTCATTCATACGCCCAGATGTTTCACTCATATGCAGAGACCCTCCCTTGCCCCGACATGGTATCACACACGAGCTTACAAACACACACACACTGTCAGACATACGACAACACACCGAGAGGTTGCTGCACACACAGGGAGTCATTGGCACGCAGGCAGACTGTCACACACAGGGTCAGGTACCTGAGAAATAGGGGTTCAGTCAGCCCTCCTCTGTTCTCTCTCTCGACCTGTCTCCATCTCTGTATCTCTCCATTATACATGTGCACACGTACACACATGCACACATGCGTACACACACACGAATTTACCCAGGGGCAGGCTGCTGCTCAGGAATGGCCTGTTTCTCCTCAGCACAAGGCACTTGAGGGCAGGATGTCGTTTGTCAGTTGCTCCTGCCCTGGCCCCCACCTGGGTCCTTATGGTGGAGGGAGCCCAGCTCAGAACAAAGTCCACCCTGACCAAGGCACAGCCCTGGGCTCCACCTGCCATTTGCTAGAGTACAGAGGTCCAGGGGCCTCCAGTAGCCCCTCTCTAGGTCCTTTTTGTAGTTCTGGAGAACACTTCCAGATTCCCAAGGACAAATGGGTCAGGTTTCCCAAGTGAATAAAGCTGCCGTTCAGCGCGTCAGCATCATAGTCCTCTCCGTAACCCTCTGTTAGAGCTTGTGATCCCTCTCTACAGATGAGGAAATTGAGGTTTGGGATGATCAAGTGTCCCACCCAGGATCATCAGCTAATAGCAGAGCCGATATTTGAACCCAGGTCCATCTGGCTTTAACTTCGGGTGTCAAAGACTTGCTTCCTCATGGGGGCTGGGGGACGTAAGCAACAGCAGGGGTGTGGGCCTTCTCAGCGACAATGAAGGAGCTGCCCTGGCACCTCTGTTCAGAAGTCAACTCAGCCAGCCTCTCCCTGCAGGGAAGCTGCTCCCAGCCTCCCAGACCAGCAGTGCACAGCTCACTCTCAGCGTTCCTCCTTCAGCCCTGCCTGAGTAGGAGGTTTAGGCCCAGAGCCCCGTCCCTGCTCCTCCCTGCCCCTGAGGTGCTGGGCCACCTTACACAGGAGCCCTCTTCTGAGCTTCCATTCCTCATCAATGACGAGGGGAGCAACACTAATCTTGCTGACCTCATAGGCAGAAAATAAAATGCCAAATTCACCATTCTTTAGAGTCTCATCCACATGCATGAGGTTGTGTCCTAATTACGGGCAGTCTATCCTCAAAGCCCCCTGGGGCCCCAGTCCCTGCAGCTGCCAGGGATGCTCAGCGCTCTATAGCAGGAGCATCCTCTCAGGGCTCCATCCCCTGTGCTCGGGGCCTGTGTCCTGTCCTTCTCTGCCACCCCAGTCCTGTTAGAGCCCCAGGACACTCAGCCTTTGCCTGAGGCCTAGGGCTGAGAAAAGAAAGGGGATCAGAGGAAAGAGCAAGTTCAAGATCCTGGCATCTCTGGGAATAGGGACTTTGAGAAGAAGACCAGGAACCCACAGAAGCTTTCCTCTTCCTTTTGCTTTCTTCCCCTAATCCAGCCCAGATCGGCAAACTTGGTCTGAAGCAGGATGGGACCAGGAGGCAGAGCCTCCCATACGCAGCTCATGAGAAGAAGTGAAAAAGATCAAGAACCACGTAGTGGGTTTGCAATCTTACCTCCTCCCCCAAATCCCACCTACACCAGGAAAGCCAAGCCTGACTGGGGGTTGTTGGGAAGTGGCCCTGGGAGGGGGGTATCTCCTTGGGTTAGGGGCTGAGTAAAGGAACAGAAACTGGGAGAGGATGAGTCTGGAAAAGAATTGGGGGGCTGCAAATGTGCTGACACCTTAGCTAAGAGGCACATGTGTCCACATCTGGCTTCCCAGCCTGGTGGAGTCTTCTCTAACAAAGGCAACAGCCCTCATCCTGCCTCTCACCTGTTCAGGGACAATCTCAAGACGCGTATGGCCACACCTGAAGATCTCAGTCCTTTATGTCTGGGGGCAAGAGTGGGGAGGGGATAGGTAGAGACTGCTGACCAGGACAGGCCACCCTCCTCTCTGCTCAAGCATGTTCCAGCATCTTTGGACAACTCTGCTCTCAAAAAGCAGCGGACTCCCACCCCCAGCCCAAGGGCCTGGGGCAGGAAAGGCAGGGAGGGCAGGAGAGAGGGGCTTCAAAGACCCCCCTCTGCCTGCTCTCTGTGGCACTAAAGAAGCCAGGGTGTTCCTGTGTGTCCCAGAATGTGTTCTGGTGCCTGTTGTCAGTCTGGAGGTCAGATGGGAGGTCAGCAGTATGTGAGGAGGGCTTCCAGAAAGTCAGAGAACCTCCTGCAGCGTGCTGCAAGGCCTGGGGCTAGGGTTCAAGTTCCATCTGGGAGGTCACCAGGAAGGACGAGCTGCCACCGCAGGTCCCCAGGCTCTGAATCAAAGGCTGTCCAGGGGGGCGGTGAGGAGGGAGAAGCAGCAGAGTGTCCACACTCAGCCCTCTGGGCCCTCCCAGAGCCTCAACGGGTCTTGGGGCAGGTGAGCAGTGTGGGGGAGGAGGCATAGCGGAAAAGGGGCCCGGTCCAGGCACAGTGGTGGGTCGAGAGAGTTCGGGGAGGAGGCGGGGGCTGACACCGGGCTGCCCTCAGGCCACTGACAGGGGATTAGGAGCAAAGGGCTTGGGAAAGTGGGGTGGTGAGAGGGAGACGCGGCACAGAAGTCAGCGCAGCGGCGGGGTGCAGCTGGTGCCAGGGCAGAGCGCCCACGCCGCGAAGAAGTGGAACCTCCTCGCTGGGGTTGCAGAAGTCACCCGTGGTCCAAGCCCCCACCTCGGTCTCCCAGCCCAAGGACACCAACTCTCCAGTCCCTACTCCCCCTGAGGCTTTCGGATCCCTCCCGCCCGCAGTCATGGAGTTTCGCTCAAGTCCTGGCGGCCCCTGCCAGTACACTGCGCCTGCAGCCTGCAGCGCCCCCAACCCCCTTGCTGCTGGGGTCCCGGGTCTCACCTGGGGGCGGGGGCCGGCTCTGCCCACCGCCCCGAGCAGCAGGAGCGCAAGGCGCAGCGGGCCGGGGGCGCCGGCCATGGCGGGGCGTTCAGGACTGGGCCATCGCTGCCACCTGCGGAACCGCGCGCGGCGACTAACCCCGGGGCGGGCGGCGGGCGCCGGAGGAGGAGCCGGCGCGGGGCCGCCCCGCCCGCGGGAGGAGCCGGGCGGGGTCCCCGGTTTTCGGTCCTGGCCGGCCGAGGCCCCTGAGCCAGCCCAGCCGCACCCCGCCACCGTCTTGGGCCCGGAGGTCCCGCGCACCGGGTTCCAAGCGAGCGTAGGAGCCTGGCCACCAGCTCTGAGCTCCAGCAGTGCGCTGGGCCAGATTTCAGGGACAAGTGGCCCGCCTCCCACGCTCGCACCCCTAACCTCCCCCCAGGATCCCCAGCTCAGGAAAGCCAAACCACCTTCCGCCTGCCTATTCAGGACAAGCCGAAGGAAACTGAGGCCCGGCGAGTGGATGGGACTTGTCCAAGGTCACGCGGCTCAGCAGATCACTCCCGCCGGAAAGTGCATCCCCAGAGGGGCGGCTGACTAGTGAGCAGGTCCTCGCGTGGAGTTGCTCCTCCCCAGTCCTCTCCTTTCCAGGCTCAGCCCTGAAGGCAGGCCTGGGACAGTCCAGGCTGGGAATGGAGAGACGAGGACAAATGGACCGACAGAGCCATGACTGTCAGAAGGTCTGAAAGTTCCCCGCCACCTGGGAACTTCAGAGCGAGACGCGGGGAGGGATGGTGCTTCAGAGCGAGACGCGGGGAGGGATGGTGCCCCCTGCCCACCCCTTGCAGGCCCCGCCTGCTGCTCTCCTTGTAACCCGCGTTGAGTGTGAGGACCCGTGCTGCGGCCTGTTCTCCCCCAGCCTCTGTCTGTCTCTCTCTCTCTCTCTCTCTCTCTCTCTCTCTCTCTCTCTGCTTAGCCGGAGCTCCAGTTTATCTGCCTTTGTTTCCACCCCTGTCCCTGGTCACAGTACAGGGCAGGAAAGCATGCCAGGCTCCTAAGTCCCTTTCTCACACTCGGAAGAGGGCACTGACCATACGGTCCCTAATGCCCTTGAGAGAGAGGGATGGGAAAGGGGACCTCCAAAGAACCTTGATGCACTGTTAGGAAGTTCAGCGGCCCAGCCCTGGCCCTGCCATAGGGCAAGTCTGTGCCATAGGGCATGTCTGGACCATTCCAAAGGGACAGGGATTCTGTGAGAGCAGCTCCTCCAGGGGGAGAGAACAGAACTCGCCAGTACCCTGAAAGGGGCCAAACCGGTCTGAGCCCAGGGAGGGAGACGCCAGTGAGATCGGCTGCCTCCTTCCCAGCAAGCTCTACTTCCACCCCCCATAGTCATTTATTCCTTTTCCTGCCCAGAGGTGGAACAGGCACCTACAATGTGCCACTTAGAATTAGGTTGTTCAGCTTGGACTGACAGAAACCTTCACCCCAAATAACAACAGCGTAACCAAGGGCTCTCTCACATAAAGCAAAGCAAGAGGTTTAGCCCAGGGTTGGAGTGGCTGCTCCCTGATCATCAGAGTACTGGGGTCTTCTCTGGTCCAAGGCTTCCACCTACTGATCCAAGGTAGCTGCTCCAGCTCCAGCGATGACATCCAAATTCCAGCCGGCAAGAAGGAGGAAAGGGAAGAAGATGGGTGCAACCCAACCATGAGGCCATATCCTGAAAGGACAGCCATCAGCCTATCCACTGGTCACAACTTAGTCTCATGGGCACTCTTAGGTGCCAGGGAAGCTGGGAAAAGTACTCTTTCTTCTAGGCAGTCATAGGCAAGGTTAAACTTAGGGGCTTTACTACTCTAGAAGAAGATCCCCAAAGTAAAAGATTCTGGGAAACAATTTTCAGGCTCTAGTACATCAGGGTTGGTGTGGGGAGAGGAGAGAGGAAAAGAAGGAGATAGAGCAGGTTTTCAGACAGGACTAGGGTCTTTGCCATGAATTTATCAACCTGCAGATTACATTTGTTTAAGAAATATCCACTGAACACCTGCCATGTACCAGACACTAAGCTAGGTACTGGGAATATAATGGTGATGGTGCCCCTACATGTAGAAAGACTATATTTTAATGCAGGAGAGACATATTAAACAAATAATTATTTGAGTCATTTATATTACATTTGTGATAAGCACTGTTGTGATAAGTGCCCTCAGCCCTTTAAACAACCACTTTCTTTCTGCCAGGGGCTATCCCTGCCAGGGAGGAGGCTTTTGTGTCCAGGGAGTGAAAGAGAGGCCCCCCCAGCTTCCTGCCCCTGGGATTGGACAGCTCAGCGGTATGTACCATAGTCGTCTAGAAAGTCCCCAGGGCAGTGGAGCCCCAGCTTACCACAGTAGTCACCTGCTCAATAATGCACCCAGTGTTGGCTTTCTTTCCTTGCCCGTCTCATTTTCCAATGGGATGGGACTAGGGTTTCCTGGGGTCATCTCCCAAATACAAATAAAGTATTTGTTCTTAAATCCTCATCTTACAGTCTGCTTCCGAGAGAGCCCAGCTGAAGACGGTGGGCATATGAGGGTGTCTAGGGATGTCTCTTTCTCTTTTTTTAGAATATAAAAGTTTAATTTTATTTTATATTAGAGAGAGGGAAGAGAATGGTGAGGGAGAGATTGAAGAAAGAGAGAGAGAGAGATGGGAGCAGAAAACAGGGAGAGGAAAGGAGGAAAGTAAGAGAACTGCATGGCTTCCCGAAGAAAGGAAGGAAGAGTGCCAGCCCAGTCTTTCTTTTTAACATCTATGGGTCTCTAAGTTTGCTCTGATGGTAGGACAGAGTGTGTACTTGGGAATGGTTTTCTTCGTTCCCTACACTGTTATCAGGCCCCTTGCTCAAGCTTTTTATTAAAGTGCAAGGACATGTTCCCAAAGAACAGAGATTTGAACGAATGAAATATCATTTGCTAAACTATTAATAATAGCCTGGAAAATAAAACAATAGCCACTACTTATCGAGCCTCCTCTCTGACCAGGAGCTGTGGAATGCCTGGAGTACACTGTTCTCATCCAGTATTATGGGTAAGTGTTCATATGCCCATTTTATGGATGAAGAGACCAAGGCTTAGCGATTAAGAGTAAGTTGCTCAAAAAGCAGACTTAGCATTTATCCCAGGTTCATCCACCTCCAAACTTGGTGCAGAAGCTCCCAATAGGCAGCGAGATTTGTGGCAGCACAGAGGTTGTACCCCGAGTTCTGCCAATCTGTCTTGGGAGCAGCTCTCCTGTGGCTCCTTCCTCTAAGTCCTGAGCTCTGGGACCTGCCACTTACCCTCATGCCCAAGGCTTCTCCAGTGGCCCTAGCGTAGGACAACATCAGATTCCGCTGAGCAAAGTTGCTAAGTAGATTGTCTTCAGAAATGGGAGCGGGAACAACTGGTGTGTGCACCAGAAGAAAAGACGCTGCAAGGCCCTTTCCCCATGGAGACTGACCTGAGACCAGGCTACTCTACCTTCCTGTGTCCTTCCACGGGAATACCTGGCCAGTGGGCAGGACAGATCTTTCACTTGGGAAGAGGCAGGAGAGAGAGAAGGAAGGAGGGGAAAGGGCAAAGAAGAGGTGGGAGGGAATTGCTAGAAAAGACAGGTGTCTCTTGCTCACATAGTTCAGATTCCTTTCCAAGTTCCATGTCCCTAAGAAAATCATTTCCTTCCCATAGTTGAAGATCACATCCAGGTTCTGAGTAACAAGATAAGGAAAGAGCCAGTGTCTTTGAGCCTAATATAAACACACATACACACATCCCAACATGCAGAGCTTGGAGTCTGATTCCAGTCTTGGATTCAAATTCATCTCAGTTACTTCCCGTGTATCCCTACTGATGCCAAGCCTTGTCCCTTAAAATAGGTACAGTAATAAGGGCCAACATTTACCAAGCACTAGCCTCAAGTCAGATGCTGTTCTAGGACCTAAGTGCATTATTTCATCCAATGCTCACCATCTCTCAGCCTAGTGATCACCAGAGTCAGAAGATTCACTGCTGGGAGGAGGTAGAGACCTCAGCATTTTGGGCCCAGGAATCTGCCTTGTGCCAGGATAACCTGGCTGCCAGCAAGTCCTGGGGTTAAGAAGTGTCATGGGAGGATGACAGGGGCTCCATCCCTCTGCCTTCTGCTTCTCTTCTTAGACTCTGCCCTCCACCTGCTACCCAGTGCTCCCAGGAGCACCTTGGGTTGTGTAGTGGGATTATTTTTATCCCTGTTTGACAAATGAGGATGCTGATGCCCCAAGCAGCTAAGCGAATAGCCCAAGATGGCTTGAAACAGCCCAAGAGAGCCAAGATGCAAACCACCAGGACACACACAATGACACCACAACCCATATACGCCACCCTGTAAGATAGTGTGATGATGAGAGGCAGCACTGCCCAGAAGCTGGCATGAATAAGACCCCAGTAAATGGCAGCGTTAACACCACCAGTATTCCCCACAGTCCTCCATCTTCCCTGGTGCATCAGCTGTGCCTGGTCTCTGTAAGGCAGCAAGTATAGCTGCTAGTGCCCAGGGTCTCTGGCATGGTATATCCCTTCCTGGCCCAGGTGGCTCCAGCCAGATCCCCCAGGTCAAGAAGGGAAGAGACTTGCCAGACTAAAGGAGCCATATCCCCATGCTGCGCAATGCACTATTACAGCCCCCCCTCCCCCATTCACCAGCTTAGCCGTGGTTACCAGGTGCTAGGCCCTGTCCAGCTCCTGGCGGTCAGCTGGGGAGGATTTATAGCCTCTTGAGCTACAGTGATTATTGCTCTCTTGGGCAGATGCAGCGCGCTGTATTTCCGAAGTGTTACAGCATCGTTTTCATAACTGACTCCTCTGTTGAGAGAGAAATCAGTGGGATCACACTCACTTTACTGGGAGGGAAACTGAATCTCACAAGAGAGGATTCGCTAGAGGTCCCTTAGGAAGGTGCTGGTGGGGTTTGTGCATCTCTGGACCAAAGAAAAGAAAAAAAATTGAGGTGAGAACAGCAAAGGGAGTCTAGCCAAGAGTGATGAGGGCTCTCTCCTTCTCTCCTGGAAGGGATTAGTAGCAGGAGTGGGAAGTGGTTGAGAAAAAACCCAGGGAGGGAGGGAGTCACAGGGAGAGGGGCTCAGTGAGGGTTGCAGAACCAGCAAGGATGGTGGGTATTGCCCTAAGAGCCATCTGTTCTCTTCCTTTTGACAAGAAGATTGTATAGCAGAGCTGGTTGGATGTGCCCAAGTATGGGCGCACAGCATATTTTAGTTTCCTGGGGAGCCATAAAGAATTATCACAAACTGGGTGGCTACAACAGAAATGTATTGCCTCATAGTTCTGGAGGTCAGAAGTCTGAGTTTTTGACAGGGTTGGTTTCTTCTGAGAACCGTGAGGGAGAGTCTACATGACTTTCTGGTAGCTTCTGACAGCCTCCGGCATTCCTTGGCTTGTAGATGGTATTTTCCCTGTGTCTTTACATACTTTCCCTCTGTGCACGTTTCTCTGTGTCCAAATGACCCTTGTCTGGGAAGAATGTCATGAGCTTCATCAGTGACAAAAGGAAAAAAGGAAAAGAAAAAGAATGTCAGTATTCTTAGATTAGGGCACCCTTAATGATCTCATTTTAACACTATTACCTCTGTAAAGACCACATTTCCAAATAAGGTGACCTGATAAGGTACTGGGAGTTAAGATTTCACGACATCTTTTTTGGGGGAGGGCACAATTCAACCCACACAATTCTTCGACCACACTTCTCAGTCTCCCTTGATGTTTTGTGGCCAACGTAATGTGAAGAAAAGTGACATAGGCCATCTCCAGGCTTAGCCCATAAAACGTCTCACAGAATCCTCCATCTGCCTTACTGGACATAGATGATCCATGTAGTGGAGAACACCAAAGCCCCCCGCCAGGGGCAGTGGAACCACAAGACAGCAGCCGCCTGGGCCCCTGAATGACTGTGTGGAACACAGCCTCCCTCTGACCTCTGCTGGATTGTAGCACTAAGCCATGGAGATTTGGGGGCTGTTTGTCATTGCAGTTAGCCTACCCAGACAACACAGCTGCCTTGGGCCCCTGAGTCTGACCAGCGGCCAGGCTAGCTAGTCCAGGCAGAGGGTTTCTGAAAGTCCCCTCTAGATAGCTGCAATTAAGTAGATGGGGCTCTACACTCTGGGCCCATTTCCTCTCCTCCTGCTTCCTTTACCATGTTCGGTGGATCACAGCCTCAGAAAGATCACAGGGTCTTTTGGCTCTGGCCCCTGGACCTGGGAAGCAGATCATTTGTTCTTGTCCACCTGGCCCCTCTCTGTCCCTCACCCCCCCGCCCCCCAGCTTTTCCCACCTGTCTGCCTTTTTCTCTGAGAGAAGATGGGAATCTGGGGAGGAAGAGGTTATGACAGAGCCCCCATTGCCCCTTCACAGGATTAAAGCTCTTGTGGGGAAAGAAGAAATGTACCAAATTTCACACACTTGGAAATCAAGTGGAAAAAGAAGTGTCACATGAGGCTTTGTCTTTGTAGCCTTTCGGAGCCACCATCATGACTGAGAAAACCACTGTGACCAAAATGAAAAATGAAACCAATGTCAACCCTCTCAGGTCTAAAGTGAGAAATTTCCAGAGACTCACATGCTAAGTGACCTGCGCAGCCTCCTTCCTAGAAACTCTTCCAGCTGTTACCCTCATCATCTCTCAGGCCTGCCAGGGGAGGAGTGGCGCTGGCCAGGAGGCACCAGAAGTTTCTCAGAAAAGAATGATTCTGGGGCCTGGGTTGGGGGAGCTGTTGCAGGCTTTCAGGAACCAGG
This sequence comes from Arctocebus calabarensis, assembly GCA_963573935.1. Taxonomy (NCBI): domain Eukaryota; kingdom Metazoa; phylum Chordata; class Mammalia; order Primates; family Lorisidae; genus Arctocebus; species Arctocebus calabarensis. The sequence continues at coordinate 17,444 of CAUYON010089619.1, read as the reverse complement.
ATTAACCCCAGAGAAGAGTAGAGGTCACTAAGAAGCTGCATGGGGTCCCCTCAGGCACAGAAGGAGGAGCTTTCGGGTGGGCTGACTCTCACCTCTAAGTCTTCGGGGTCTCCTTCTCACTTACCACACTCAGGCTGGACAAAATCCACCCCTCTCCACACCAGAAGAAAGGAGTCTGATAACTCACTCTCTCCTCCCTCCAAAATACAAGAAGATAGAAACTCTAAAAGGTCCTGGGCCAACTCCTCCCAGCAACCAGCACACCAGGCCTCGGTTCTCTGAGTGTGGGCTCTGTGGTCATCTCCAGCCATCTTGGACCTCATGGGTCACACTCAGATCCTCCTACAAGCAGGGACAGCCTCCTAGTACTGATCCTTAGGTATCTCCTACACCTGCGCAGGGTCACAGCCCAGAAGTTTTCACTGCCCTCCCTCCCAGGTTGTTTATCTCGGTCCCACCTGGCTTGTGACATGGTAAGGCACCAGAATTTAAGACTGACCCTTGGCTGGGGGAAGCTTGGAGTTTCCCTCCGTTGCTCTGGTGTGACCTCTAGACTGGCCCTCAAGTGGACTTGCGGCTTTGCCCAGCAATGTCATTTTCTGAGGACACAGCCTACCCTACTCCTGACCCTTTTCAGCCTTCTCACATCAGTTCCTTCCCTGTTCCGAAAGCCCTCACCCCCAGCGCGCTCAGTGATGCTCTGGTTTCTGGTTCATTTGCCAAATGGGATGGCAAACAAAGCTGATGAACCCCCACCTAATGACTCAGATGTCCAACCCCTGCCATCCAGGCTTTCTCGGGGGGGTGGGGGGGGGTGGGAGGACCCTCGGGGTAGGGGGCTCACAGAATTAATTCCAAACATGACAGTTTTATGATATGAAAGTGCACAAACAGCTCTCCAATGATTCCATTCCCAAAGGAGGGGCTGGAGGACGCAGGGCTCCTAGAATGGGAGGCTGTGGGGGCTCCTGGGGAGGCTTTGGCAGCACTGCTGTGGCCGGGGTCTTGGCTGTGCTCAGCACTAAAGCTGAGGCTCTGAGCCTGTGGAGGCCAACCTAGGACAAGGAGTGAGTCTCCATCACCAGCCAAGTTTCTGGGTCAAGGACATGAAGATTAAATCCCTGAAGATCTGTTTCTTCTCCTTGTCCTTCAAGGAATTTGAGATAATTGTGACTTTTTCCTGAGGACCTTCTCCCTCAAGGACAAGGTTCTAAAGATCATGTTTATGAAAAAGCAGACCTAGACTGCCAGTGGACCAGGTTCAAGGCAATTGTCACCATCAGCAATAATGTCAGTCTGGGTGTCAAGCGGCCCAAGGAGGCGCCCACTGCCATCTGCAGGCCCATCATCCTGCTGTGCTCGCTGTCATCCTGGAGTGGCTAGACTATGGGGGCCAAGACGAGCAAGCCCCACATGGTGCCCTGCGTGCTGACGATGCTGCGGGCCTGTGCTAACGTGTCTCGGGGCTGCACCCTTGCACCGTCTTGGCCCTGGGCCCCAGAAGTGGCTGCTGCTGATAGGTCTTTACTGCTCTCCCAGCTTTCCCTAGGCCTCCTGTGGTGCCATCTCCAAGAACCACAGTGCTTTCCTCTGGAGTGACTGTTCCCCAAGTCTCCCTGTCAGGAACACACTGACTCACACCAGAGTGTCTGGGAGTGGCTGCCACACTGCGCCTTTACACAAGAGAGATCAGCAAGTTAAACCTGCGAGCAAAGCAACAAACACACAGCGTGAGAAGTTACTGAGGAGAGTCCCCGCAAGGCCTCCTGCAGGCGCCTTCCTACCTTCTGGTTTAGGGGAAGGCCCTGGGCAGGGTATTAAAACCCTTAGGTCTCGTCCTGGTTCTTCTGCCAGTGTTCTTTGTCCCTTTAACTTTCCGGCTTCGGCTTTCTCATCTGTGTAATAATCCCGCTATTGCCTATTTATAGGATTGTTGTGAAAATTAAGTGGGAAATGGGAGAATGCAGATGAAAGAGCTTTGCAAACTTCAAAATATCACCTAGGATTAGGGGATCACAGTCAGAACCTCGACATTCTTGAGCCACCATGGTTACATGTTCACAGACTTTCTTCCCAGCTTTCTCCTCATGCGTCCTGTGCTGTAGCCAAATGAAATTCTTCGTCCTGGTTTCTACCTGGCCAGCCTTTGCCCCCCTCTGGGCCTGTGTTCCCTCTGTCCTTCCTCCTACAATGCTCTGCTTCCTTATTTTCTCTGGTCAAATCCCATCCATCCATCCATCATAGCTCCATCTAAATTCTACGTTCTCCAAATACATTCTTTGATCCTTCCAAAGAAAGTCAAGTCTGTTTCCCTGTGTTCCCACGTCACTTCACTTGTAGGACAATGGCCACTTTCTGACTTACATGGTGGCCGTTTGTGAGCAGAGTTTGTGTTCTCTGAGGGCAGAGCCCACACCTTGGTGGCTCTTGCATCCCTCCTAAGTGTTTGTACAGAGCTCATTATCCCCAAGAGGCACATGTCACCATCACTTTTGATTGTAATGAATTAGAAAGGACCTCAGAAGGACTCAATGTCTGTGGGGCCTGGAGGTAGAATATGAGCAGCCAGGCTCCAGGGATCAGGTCTATAAACAGCTTTTGGGAGAGAAGCCCATCTTCAAAGTCTAGCCATTTTAGATGATATCTGCATGAAGGCTTTTAAAGTAGCCCAACTTTAGATTTATGTCTTCATCAACAGATGTGGAAGGGAAAATCGATTCCTCGTAGGAATGGCTTATTTGTTTTTTATCACAGTGCTAAATATTATGCATCAAGTGACAAATTAATACATAAATCGACCCAGAGACGCATACACTACAGGATGGTGTGCAGATGAGAACGGAGTGTGGTGTGCGGCCCGAGGTGCTCATGGCCACACGCGCCAGACGCCTGCACATTGTCAGAGTTTCCCGAGAAGATGCAGCAGGCAGATGACTCTGATTGTTTTTCCTAGAGGAGGGATGTGCTCACATACTTTGTTCAGGTGGACACATAGCATGTCAGGCTGGTGCCATCTTGCCACCGGTCCTGGAGCTGTCCCAGGGCTTGTTAGGGGGGTGTTGTTATGAGGCAGGCCTGGCAGCTCCCTAGTCCTGCCCCACCTGTGCCCTCTACTTCCCCCACGGAGCTTGTCCCTCCTCTAGGACAGGAGGAGGAGAATGAAGACACCACAGCCTGGTCCTGAGACAAGTGGCCTTTGGGCTGCTGGGGCCACCTGCTCTCTCCAGGCCTGGCTCCCAGAGTGAGTAATGTGAGCAAACCAAGCGTGAACACAACCTTCTTCCCGCAGGCATCATCCTGTGCTCCCGGGACCTGTAGGTGGGCGTGAGGGGCAAGAGCAGGACCACCTTCTAGAACATCACCTGCTCACCGCCTGGGCCAGCCACCCCTCAGCTCTATTTCCCACGGGCCCACCTCAGGCCCACCTAGGAACACCATAGCAAACTGCTGATGGCTGGAAGCTGTCAGGGGATTTCAGAGAGAACAGACCAGGCAGAAAGGGCAGGTCTATTCTCTAAAAAATTCCACAAGCCTGGAAAAAACCTAAAAGTGACTCTTTTCCCCAGGAGAGGGATGACACATAATAGACAGAGCTTCTGCCGTAGTCCCGCTAAATGCCAAATAGCTGGGTCTGCCCTGGGAAGGGGGGAGGGGAGGGAGAGAGAGTGAGGGAAAGAAGGGGAGAGGAAGGGAGGGAGGGAGAGGGAGAAGAGAGAGAAGAGCATTTTCTATTTGTCTGCTAACCTCTCTTCCAGGTTCTTACCATGATGGGATGTGCTTTCGGGGTGACAATGGGAGAGGAACAATAGAAAGGAAGGGGTTTGCATAATCGGGAAGGACTACAGGAAACCACAAATGACAGATGGGTGTCCTTATCCCTCAGACCCAGGTTGTCTGAGGAGGCTGAGGTTCCAGTGACAGAAACACCTGTGGGTGTGTCAGCTAGGAGACTGGAGACATTCGTGGACCCCACCTTGTAGAAGCTGGTGAGGATGCCGGGGAATTAGAGGCACAGAAATAGCTGTGCCAGGTCAGATGAGGATTTTGCCTGGAAACAGAAAGGAGGTGCTTAATGAATCAGTCACATCCTGGGTGAGAATGAGAGGGGAGGTGGCTCTGTCGGGAGAAGCAGGGAGCTGCCAGCCCAGCGCCAGTGCCAAGCGGGGAGGAATTTCCGCATGCCCCGAGGATACCTGTTTAATGAAAACAGTTTATACAACTGTTACCCTGTCACCCCACCACATCCCACCGTCCTGAGAAGAGTGATCTTGCAAGCCCTGGAGGGATGGCAGGAACTGTGAGCCCCTCCTTCCCTGGCTCCTTTTGGGGACAACAGAAGCAGTTAGGGCAATCTTCCATAAACCGACCGCTCCCATAAGGAATTGGTATTGACTTGGGGTACACAGAACATCTTCATTTCTTGAGCACTACTCCAAAGCATTTATATGCATCTCAGAAGGCTGGATGTAAATCACCACTCGAGGTTCTAGGACTGTCAGCTTCCTTTCTGTAGTCAAAGCCAGATGCTGGAAGACAGAAGCTACGAAGTTCACTAGCTTCTTTCCACGTGCTCGAGACACAGAGCAATTTTCCTAAGGCAAAATGCAGCTCTTCCAAAGGTCTCAGGGAATTAATAGCTCTGAGAAAAACATCAGGCTTTCAAATTTCAGTCGTCACTGGGGTTGGGAGTCTTTTCAAAGTCTCTCCTGTCGACTCTGCTCGGTCCAAGGATTTCCCAAGGTAGCCCCTCCTCTCCAGCCTCTAAGACAGGACAGAGACTGCGTCCCTCAAGTCTCTCCCGCCACTTCAGATGTTCCAGAAAGCTCTCGACATTTCAGAGAGATGAAGTCTGTGTGCAGGTGTCAGAAATACTCTCAATTAAGTTGTTCAAATCCTCTGAGGAGAGCATAAGGAGGAAACAAGGAAAAACGTGTTCATGATTTATTTTTAAATTAAAGGAGGTGGGGAAAGAGGATGGCAGGGAAAGGAGAAGAAGGTGGAGGAAGGTCGGACCTGGACGCCAGGCCCGAGATTCCCTCAGGTCCCAGGCTGTTCTTCCCAGTTGCCGGGAGTGTCACCTCACAGCTGCCTGGCCACCTCAACCCCTGCACCCCAGGCGGGACAGCCTTCAGGCCACGCCTGCTCTAGAGCCCCTGTGGGGTGACGGAGGCCTTTGCTGCGGCGGCCTCCCAGCCCACCTTCTCCCTCAGCTCAGTCTGTCTCCTTCTCTCCCCCAGGGGTGCTGTTCTCAAGGGTTCTTTCCAGGAAACCTGCGCACAAATTTCCATTTCAGAGGCTGCTACCACACAGCAGGACCTCAGACAGGGAGGGGCAAAGTCTGCAGTGTTCGTAGTGAGTGGACACCTTTTATCAAATACAGACAAGGCACAGAAGCCCATGAACATAGCCCTGAACCACTCTCGGTGGACTCATTACCTATTCAATATTGGTGCACATTTCTGGATTTATGCTCTACACCCTATTTCTAGAGTGTGGCCATGTGGCACCTTCTTACATCTAAAGCCAGATCACTTTTAAAAAATTACAAAAAGATAACACTGAAGATTTTATGAGATACCAAGGATTAAGTCACTGAGTTACTTTAATGATGAGTGGCTTTTTAGGCATTTCAAATGGAAATGATCTCTATAGTTTCTTAATGTTTTTTCATTTAGGGTAGTGAATTATTTTGTACGCCTTTGCTCTCTTTTACACCTGGCTGAACTATGTTCTTGGAAATAACGTTTTTATGCCTTTTTCATGTGGATAAGAAGCTGTCCAGCAGAAGGCCTATGCCCACGACTAGACTCCCTGTCTTTTCACTTGGAGTTTAAGGCTAATCTCTCCAGCCATGTTCCTTCCAGTTAACATACAATGCACCTCCTGGACATTTCCCGAATGTTCAAGGAAAAGTATGTTAAAATGAACCTACTACTTCTCTTCATAACCTTTGCTTTCCACACCACACAAATGCTAATGTTGGCTTCTGTAGTTTCTCCTCTATCCCATTATCCTTTCCATTCGGATAATGACGACTGCTCAAATTAACAAGCCAGAGAAACATGACCCTACTATTTCCATGTACGATTATGAATTTTAGAGGCTCACAGCGTTGCACATGGTACTGTCTTGCAAAGTACATCAGAGCATGGACAGAAGCCCTTCAGTCTGAGTTCAAATCCAAGCTCTATCATTCACCAGCCTTGGGCAAGTTCTTTAGCCTCTCCGTGCCTCTATTTCTTAACCTGTGAAATGGAGACAATAAAATCAGTACCAATCTCATAGGGTTGGTGTAAGGATTACATGAATGCATTCTCGTTAAGTGCTTGGACAATGCCAGGCGCACACTCACACTTCAATATCACTAAGTCACAGACCTCGCTGTGAGCACACATATCGCCAAGTCACTCTTCAGAGGCCATGGTAGTTATTAACAAGCATATAGCTAGCAAAGCTTCTCTTTTCCCCAAGTTTTAACGACATGGGAAACATCCACATCAGACTCTCTAAGCTATAAATTTCTATATCTTTAGACTTTCTAATTACTCTTCATCCCAACTCAGTTTTCTGAATTACCAAATTTTACCTCCATACTATCTTTCAAACTCTTTCATCTCTGTAGTTCCATTTCTCATTTTTGCCTTATGTGGTCTAGAAGCCTGACCTACTCACTTCCATTTCTTTGGCAATCTGGAACCATCAATGGCTCCCCATCGTCCGTCATGTATTCTAGACCTCTCAGCGCGACTCTCACCTGGCATTCGCTCCTTTTCCATCATCTGCTGACATTTACCAGGCAGATTGGGTTGCTTGCTGTTCATTTATTCTTTCACTCAGTCAATGCTTACTGGTCAAGGTGGGATTCAAAAGCAGGATTCTGCTCTTTATAATTGCTATGGAGCAGGGTAATAGGTAGATGTATAAGTCATTAATTCCTAGGATTAAAATTGCTAAATTCACTTGCAACCAAATTGCAGAAGAAGGAATGAATCTTGCCTGAAGGAGGTAAGGAGGGTCATGGAAGTCCTCAAAGAAGGTGTAGAAAGCGTAGGATGGCATAGGGAGAACTTTTCTTTAGAGCTTGATTGAAGTATACTTGAAGTATAATAAAATGCACACATCCAGAGTGTAGAATCTGGTAAGTTTTTTTTTGTTTGTTTGTTTTTTTGAGACAGAACCTCAAGCTGTCACCCTGGATAGAGTGCTGTGGCATCACAGCTCACAGCAACCTCCAATTCCTGGGCTCAAGAGAGTCTCCTGTCTTCACCTCCCAAGTAGCTGAGACTACAGGTGCCTGCCACAACACCCAGCCATTTTTTGGTTGCAGCCATCATTGTTGTTTGGTGGGCCTGGGCTGGATGTACGTCAGGTGTACGTGGCTGGCACCTTAGCCCGTTGAGCCACAGGCGCCGAGCCTGGATTTGGCAAGTTTTGACACCTGGGAAACCATTATCACAGTCAAGAGAATGAACACGTCCGTCACCCCCAGAGTTTTCCTCCTGCCCATTTGCAACCTCTTTCTCCTGCACCCCCCTTAACATCTGACCTGCTTTCAGTCACTTTAGCTTAATTTGCATTTTCTAAAAATTTATATTAAAAATCACTTATTATATACTTTTCTATGGCCCAGCTTCTTTCAGTATAATTATTTTAAGTGAGCATTGAGAGTTCCTTATTTAATTTTTATTTTTTGTTCATTCCTTTTTATTGCTGAGTAGTGTTCTATTGTATGGATATAACAATGGAAATAACTTTTGTTTATTCATTCACCTGATGACAGGTATTTGGACTATTTCCAGCAATTGGCTAGTACAAATAAAGCTTCTGTGAACATTCCTATGTAAATCTTTACATGGACATACATTTTCATTTCTCTTGGGTAAACGTTTAATGAACTGAGTCATAGGATAACTGTATGCACTACTTTGCCTATTTTCCAAAATGGTCATAGCATTTGACATTGGCTTCAGCCATATATGAAAGTTCCAGTTGTTCCACACAAGAGAGTTTCCTTCCATGAGGCAACAGCATGAGGGTGAACATGGGTGTGATGTTCAGAGAACATCAAACCGTCCTAACAGCAGAGGCTATTGAGCAACCTGAGAGATGGTGTAGGTGACAAAGCAGGAATGTTGCTTTAGACCAGCTCTTAGCCAGCTTAGTATTCAGAATGTGCTCTCCAGCTGATGGAGACCCACTGAGGACTCCGAATGCTCCTGTCTGTAGACATTCCAAGCACTTTCCCATCTTTACAGTCTCCTCTCCCTCAGGCTATTTCCTTCCTGAGAACCCATCTACTATCTTGTAACATCTATGGACGGTTCAAGACCCAACTGAAATGCTACCTTGCTCTAAGTTCATTCCTCAACCTTGAGTTTCCTCTAATGTTCACCTGTGGCCCAAGTCGTACTATACCTCCAGTTCCATTTGAGTCCTTCATCCATTGGAGGTCTCTGAAGGCAGAGAGTGTGACTTGCTCATGCAACATCACCCACAAGATCAACCAATCCCTGTAGAAGATAGACCTCTAGACACTTCTCTTTTGGCTTTATTTTTAAGTCAAGTCCAAACTGTCCCAACTTTTAAAATCAAGGGTGGTATAAATCTCATTGCTCATTTTGCTGAGACCAAAGTAAGATGTGGAATGAGTCCAAAGAGGAAGAACAATTACTTCGCCTCTCTCAGCTTTCATTGGCTTCACATCTTGTCCTCTATCTTTTGCTCTTTTATGCTTACTAGGTCTCTCTCACTGAAGAATGAACAATTATGTAATAGTGAAAGAGCAACAATTTTGCAGAGAAAATGTTTATATGTTTATAGAAGTGCCATAGCTCAACATATCTAAGGAAATTATTCTCTGGGGCTAGAGAAAGAAGAACTGGGCCCTGGCTAGTTCTTGACAGAACTAGAGACAGCCGAGAAGCAGCCACTATAAAGATGACCATTTTGAGGCACTGCCTGGATGCCAGGTGCTCACTTCTGGGCCTTGGCACCCATCTCTCTTTCCACTGTGTTGACACAGAGCAAAATAAGTGGCAACAGCTCCTAGGAGACAGATGGTGCACACGTGGCTTAAACAGTCTCATCAATGATCTTTGCTAGATTTACTTTGCTCTTTCCCCAATTCTGCAGAAAACATTCAGATCATTACAGAACATTGAATCTAGTTGTTATTCTCTGAGAACCTATTGTGATAGCCAGGGGTTTAGACTATTCACTTGACTTCCATTGTTTTAACAGAAGTGCAATAATGTGTCTTATTTTGGAGCGTGCAGTGTGGTTTGCCATAATGTCAGGATGCTGCCTTCTCTGTGCCCACCCGGACCGGCAGGCCTTCCAAACACCCACCTCAGTTCAGGAGGACATTCTTTCCAGAGAATTCCTTCTTTGCTTTAGTGGATGTATTGGCCAAGGAAAGAATATATTTAGAGATCTATAGTTAGACCAAAGACTTGGCTGCTTTGTTTCTAAACAGCCATTATTTTTTAAAATCTCTATGGCTTTGACATCAAATCAATATCAGGAGAATACCAGAGGCCACCTACTATTGGCTTTTCATAATATGTTTTCTCCTGTTTGAAAAGTACTCAAGACTGGCAGAATTTCCTTTGGGGCCTTCCCTGGACACCTTGCTTGGGCTATTGCTCGGCCACCTCGTTTTGTTTATCAGCAGCATCTCTGATCAGGGCACAGAAGGAGGCAAAGGAAACAAGGCAGCTTGAAACAAGCCCTCCTTCAGAAGAGACAGAAGGAATGAAGTTTGTGCATTTAGCTGAGGGGAGTAGACAAAAGGGTTCTAGACAAGAAGATGGGTAGCAAAATTTCTTCACTATCCTGAAGCCACACGAGCATGCAATGTAGAACCCCATCTGTTTGGTTAAATTGACAATTTCCTTCAGCAGGAAATAGAGGCTCAAACTAAGTTTTGGACTAGCTACGGAGTGAGAAATAGCTTCACTTTTTAAAGACTTTGCTTTTTAAGACATTCAGCATGTAACCTAATTTCATTTGATGGAGTTTGTTTCTTCCTTCTCCATTTGCTGCCTAGAAATGTGTTTCATTATCTCCTGCAGAATTGGGCTTGGGAGGGAGCTATAGAGCTCGAGTTCCCTGGGCCTCGAGAGCACTAACAAATAAAATAAAACAGTATTAAATAAAATTAAAATTTATTACAGGAGCAGCCATGGCAGTAGGTTGTCTCAAATGCTTTATCCTACACAGCTGTATTAACTGAGGGGTGCTGACTGGACCCCTTCAATCTCCATTTCAGAAGAGCAATGATAACACATTAGCACAAACCGAGAAATGGGCAGATTTTATTTGAGGGAAAGTGGTTTTCATTAGAGGGAAATTCTTTTTATCTGCTAGGCTTCTTTGAGGACACAACATGCCAATATGTTGTAGATTTTTAAAATTTAAACCTTCCAAAGTGTTATAACATCAAGGTTGGACTTTATCAAGTAATTAGAATGGAATATGATGTTCTGGATTAAAAAGCACTACTTTGGAAACAACTTTTTGAATATTGATATGAGAAGAAAATACCCACACAGGCAATTTTAGAGCATCAGAGTTTTAATTTAGAAGGAGTAAGCAAGCTGTAATCAGGGAGAAAAGACACACACACCCACCACGGAGTCCCTCGACAGCACAGGCTCCCAGTGCCCTCAGCAGATGGAAATGAACCTATTTGATGTCACACAAAAGGGCCACTCCTCTCAGGATCCAGTGGTCTGGGGACAGCACTGTGCGCAAATACACCACAGTGATGAAAGTCAAGTCGGTGCGCCTGGGTTTCTTATAAATAGGACACACGTACAGCTTGGGGTCCTTGGGTGCTGTGGAGTTGATGGCAAAGATGTGTAGCACAGGCAGCTGTGTGAAGAGCACCTTGGGGGTGGATTCCGTGAGCTTCCCATTCCGTCTGTCCCAGGCCGCTCCGTCCATGTACAGCCCATAGATGTACACACCTTCCTGGGAGAGCCAAGCAGAAGGGAAAAGGACTTTTAAGAACATTAAGTGCTGCAAGCTGGACCTCCATTAATGTGATAAAGGTGGTCAGTTTGGAATGGAAACGTACCCCAATTTTAAAATGCTAACGATAATGAGAACACCACTGGGTGCGTTGCCTTAGTGAGACACTGAGCCCAGCCTTCCCCTGCAGCATATCTTGAGGCTATGAGCATGGCAGGACCCATCCTGTTATTGGCTGAGTGTAGGGGTGGCAAGCCTGCCTGCGCAACAGACTTAGCTGGCAGCACCAAATCACCTCTGCAGGAAGCTAAAAGTCTCTGGGGGGCCTGGTTTTGAGTTGGTGTAACTACACTGGGAATGTGAAAAGGGATTTGGAGCTGGTCAAACATGGGATCTTAGCCTGCCCTGGTCAAGCCAACCTAGCAGGCTCAACTTCCTTTCAGTCAAGGTGAAGCGAGATTTGCCACAGCCAACCCTCGCCAGCAGGGAGTCAGCGCGCCCCCCTGAGGACAGGCGAGGTAGAGCGAGGGTGCGCGGCAGAGGCGTGGGGGGTGCAGAATTGTTCAGCGTCGTCTGAAGGCCCTCCCTGCGTCTCTCATACCGTAAGACCTCCCTTTGAGGGCCTCACCATTTAATTGTGGATATAAGACACACACTGACACAGGACAGTTTTTAAAAAGACAGGAATTGAACAGCAGCACCCACTTGTTTCAGGGGCTGCCTGGCGAGCAGCACTGAGGGGGCGGGCAGTGACTTCTGGGGTGAAACGTCCCTGCGGGCTCTGGGGCTCTAGTGGAGAGCTAGTCTGGAAGGGTGGGCTGTGCTCGGGAAGATAGAGGAAAGGGGGCAGGCGCCCCAGGCAGGAGCAATACTACACAGGGGGCAGGGTGAGTGGAAAAGGCCCAGCATTTTACTAAGCAAATGGATCAGTAGTTGTAAAAAAAGTTAGGGTTTGACTATAGGAGAATCTGGATGCCAAGCTGAAGGGTTTGAACTTTATCTTGTAGGTGGTGGGAAGCCACAGAACATGTATTCCTTAAAAAAAAATGAAAGCCCTGGGGGGAGGGGAATCTCAGGGGAAGCCCCAATAACCCTGCAAGCTCATAAAATACCTTCATGTACAAGATGGTGACCATTTCTCCATTTCAAGTGAGGATCAGGTAAGGAGAAGAACATGTAGGTTATAATAAAAGATAGTGAGATTAGTGTGTCCTCTAGTATAAAGATCGTGGGGGGTTTCTTGAGATGGTGGCTCAGCTGGTCACCCAGGCTGGGATGCAGTGGCAGAATCACAGCTCACTGCAGCCTCAAACACCGGGCCTTAAGTAGTCCTCCTGCCTCAGCCTCCTAAGTAGCTACAACTATAGGCATGAGCCACCAGGCCTGGCTAATTTTTAAATTTTTTTTGTAGAGATAAGTTCTTGCTATGTTGCCCAGGCTGGTCTTGAACTCCTGGGCTCAAGGAATCCTACCACTTTGGCCTCTCAAAGTGCAGGGATTACAGGCATGAGCCATCACATCAGGTCAAGAACTGTATTTTTTGAACCAAAAAATGAGGCACATGGTTTGACAATAAAACCATGGGCAGTCTCCAGGCATATGGTCACCAGCATTAACTCAGTGGGTGACAATAAACTGCTTGAATAATGTGACCACTTAAAAGCCATCATATAGTAAATTGTATTCCTCTCTTGGGTATTTTCAGTATCAGAACTTTAAAAAGTCATAGAAGGTAATGATAAACAGAATAGTGTCACCCCAAAATTCATGTCCACCCTGAACCTCAGAATGTGACTATTTGGAATAGGGACTTTGCAGATGTATAGGTTAGATAAGTACATACTGAATTACAGTAGGCCTAAATACAAAGTGACTGGCATTTTTTATAAGAAGAGGAAAGGACACGCAAAGACAGGGAAGAATGTGTGAATGGAGGCAGAAATTAGAAGGACATGGCTAGAAGCCAAAAAGTGCCAGTGGTTGTCAGCACCCACCAGAAGCTGGGAGGGAGGAAATAAACAAGATTCTCCCTCAAAAAAAAATATATTATCAATTGATATTGGCCAATGTCACATGTTATTGTAATAATATTTCATGTTGATATTAAATTAAAAATTTGCAAAAATTCAAAAAAAAATCTCTAGAAGAAACACCTCTACTGTGACTGGGACGTCTGGCCTCCTAAACAGTGAGAAGATGAATTCCTGTTGCTTTTAGTCACTCAGTTTGTGCCTTAGGAAATGACTACAGATTTTGATACCAGGATGTAGGAGCTATTACGGCAACTACCTAAAAGACTGGAAGTGATTTTGGAATTGCATAATAGGTAGAGGCTGGAAGAATCCTGAAATTGCTTTGCAGTGATTGTTCGTGGAAATATCGAAGTTAAGGTGCTTCTGGCAAGGTCTTAGGCAGAAATGAAGGACATGTTCCTAGAGCCTGGAGGAAAGGCAACCTGGGTTACAAAGGGTTGGAAAGCTTGACAGGAACTTGGAAGTCATCTGGTCCAGCCCCCTTATTTGACAAATGAGGGAGAAAATCAGAAAAGGGGAAAAGGGGACCAAGACTTATTGGGAGTCTACACGGGGTCCTGCACAAAGCCTAAACAATCACATTTACAACCTCACAACTGCCTTTGATGAGGTTGAATGATCTTGCTCACTTTACAGGCTTGGAACTGGCCCAAGTTCATTGGGTAGACCAGTGTCAGGGTGGCTCTTCCTGCAGCCAGGCATCTTTCCACCCGGGGTCTAAAGCTAGTGGGATGCCATAGGAACTGGCCCCAGAACCTCAGCCTGCTGGACCATGTCTTAGTCTCTGCTGCCCACAGCTGATTCTATGAGAGGCCACAACAGTAGCCAAGGCTGTGTGGAAAATGCTTTTTAGCAAAGACAAGCGTAACTTGTACTTTATAAAGAAATGCAGTCTGGGGAGTCCCCAGAACTCACTGGACCTTGCCATTAACCTATTCCCACAGATGAAGAGGGCTTTGACTTTGTGATCTTCTGGTTATGACAATGGGAATTCTCACTAAAAAGCCAATGCATTTAACTAAGGCACACATAGCTCAGTTGTAAGCAGAACTTGAACTTTTAGCTCCAGAACTGTCCTTGCTAGTGCCCAACAGTGCCTACCGCAGGGGGTGTCGTGATCTCTTCCTTGGTCTGTCGCAGAACTTCGTTGTGGATGGTCACAGTGTCCAGGGCCCAGCCTTTGTGGGCACGAGTCACTTCTTGCCTCATTGCTGTGAGGAAGCCTTAAAAAAAAAAAAAAAAGGAAAGAAAAGATTTAGATGCCTTGGTGCAGTCCAAGTTTGAAACGAGGGAGAAGGCAACTATATTAAGTGTTACTTGCTTATCAATCTCCAAACATCGTGTCCTCCCTAGAGGAGCTGAGACCATCCTCAAAGGGATATGTCTCTCTGTGCTTTGTTTCTATGGGGACCTGCAATGAGCTAAATCTTTCTTACCAGCTGACAGCAAGAAAGCAGCACTTTTTCTGTGTCAGACTGGGTTTTGCCTTGAAATGCTCCCAGGATTCCAACTGCTCAATCCTAAAGGACTGTAACCCAGTCTCAGCTCATAATCTCTATTTGAAAACACAATATCGAGGAATGAGACCGGAATGGTGAACTATTCTGAGAACAGCATTCCAATTAAACTTGAATCAAACCATTATCAAGCTTCTATTTGCTATAATGGAACAATTTCATTTAGTCTAAGGAAATAAGGCATAATGCCAAAATAGAAAACCTGACTTTCAATTTGATCAAAGCAATCACACTGGAAAGGAAAGTTACATGTTTTAATGTACATAATACAGTTATTTAAGACAATACATTCCATGTACTGTGGCCTTTATTTAAACTTCTTTAAACTTGATATTTACAAACCCTGCTGTTCATTCAATTCAACAAGAGAAGCCTTTTTTGGAGAGTAGCATTTGATATTAGAAAAAAATACCCTAGACTTCAAAACCTTAAGAAAACTTATCTGTGACCTATATGTTATATTTTGGCCTCTATGTAAATATTGAAAATCATGAGTCTCTCTAGAGACTAAAACTGTGGAATGTTCATATCGTTCCTTGGCACTCCTAGATTAGTGAGCTCTGAGAGCCGAGCCAACACACGAGTGATAACATTTTATTAGATCTAAATGGGAAGGAATAAGGGGGGAGTTGAAAAGCATGATTACAAGCACTGAGTTAAGATCCCTTGGCATCGACTTGGCGCCCATACTCAGTGGTTAGGGCGCCAGCCATGTACACTGGGGCTGGCAGATTTAGACCCAGCCTGGGCCTGCTAAACAACAATGACAACTGTCACCAAAAAGTAGCCAGGTGTTGTGGCAGGTGCCCGTACTTCCAGCTACTTGGGTGGCTGAGGCAAGAGAATCGCTTAAACCCAAGAGTTTGAGGTTGCTGTGAGCTGTGACACCACAGCATTCTACTGAGGGTGGTATAGTGAGACTCTGTCTCAAAAAAAAAAAAAAAATCCCTTGGAGTTGGAAATAAGGAATAAGGCCCTACTTTACTGAGGGAGTCAAGTTCTCCCCATTATTACATTCGACACTTAGAGAGGCATTCATGTGGTCATTCATTCATTCATTTGTCCAATCTATCTGAAGTGGCCACCATGTACCAGGTACTGCTCTGGGTGGGATGACCACAAAGATGAAGAGGCCATCCATGGGACCCCACATTCAAGAGCTCTGTCTAGAGGGCATGTGGAGGGAGGCAAGACATTGACATGGTGTCCTTATGAAAAAAGGTTTGAACAAAGCTAACCACTTGGGAGGACAGCTTAGAGAATTGTGTAACTCCGCAGGTGTAATGGAGAAGATGGAGTTGAATGTGACTCTTAAAAGACATGTAGGCGTTTGCTGGATGGGACAATTCCAGTTGGAAGAATAGCATGTGCAAAGGCATGGGGGCCTGGGAGGGCAGGTAAGGGGCATGTATGATGTTTTTCAGACTCAGAGTTTGGACTCGATTCTGTGGATGGTGGGAAAACACTGAACACTTGCAGTAAGCAAATGATTTGGTTGTACCCTCATCTCAGAAAGCTTACTCAGAGTACCCCCTCAAACAGGATCTGGGGTGCTGAAGAAAGGCCCTTACATTAATCCAAAAGAAAAGTTGATCGATTAACTAGAGGGGCTAGGAAAAGCACTTTTATAGGAGATTCTTAGAAAGCCATAGTTTCATGACACCAGGAGTGCCTAATGGGAAAGGATCGTTTGGTGATACCAACTGTTGACAGGCAGGAAGCACAGCGGAAGTTTGCCTGGCAGCAATTGCTGCTCAGTGCCTGTCCTATACTCTGCATGAAGTCCTCTGAGTGATTTGATGAGCATGTGATTACACTAAATTCCATGTTAAATACTGGGGATCTCCTGCTTTAGCAATGAAATATTTTGTGTTTGCCCAGCATTGGCACATATAACCACAAGAACAAATCCCAACCCTTCCATCTGAGTCATTCCATGGAAATACCATTTTCACCATTCAACCTGAAGTGTGCATCCATGAGGTGAATTAGACATGGCATATCCAAATAGAGTACTTGGAATTGACCCCATTTTACAGTATTTTAAAATTCATCCCTGATGTTTAAATTGACAAGGTCATAATGTATAAGGCATGACTCCTAGTCTTAACCATCCATCTGAAAAAATTGAATAATTGAGTCTTTCTATAACATTTTAGGTTCCAACTACTTACAAATTTGCCCTCAGGACAATACCACAGGAGCTATACTCTCTCGTATGTAGCACACCTGCTTCAAAGACTTTGGACATTGTCAGAAGCTTTGAAAAACTGTAAGTAGAGACTATTTCCTTTCTTCTCCCTACTAGAAAGTATGTCTACATGATGTTATCCAGCTGACTTCAACTATAAGCCTTCTAATGCTTCGGAAGCCCTCTTAGTACACCAATAAGAGGAATCTAGGACATACTCTGACATCTTCTGCTATTAAGGAAGGGAACTGCTCCATGGGCCATTCCTACATTCGGTGAACATGTACAAGATATATATTTTTTCAATTCTTGATGGTGTTGTGTTGGAGGATAGTGAATACAGTGGATTGTTCATTATTGAGTTTAAAATGAATGACCGCCTTTCTTATGTGAGTAGACTAATATCAAGTCTAATGGAATCAAAATCTGTTTCTTTCTGAAGCCTACATAAAAGGCTGTTGATACATTTTTCTTTAAAAGAGCCATGTTAATTCCTATAATAGTAGTAATCCAACATTTTAGCATACTAATTACTGTTGTATGACTTGCACAATCAGTTGGCTTAAGAAACCTGTAGTGATTTTTTTGTTTTTTTTTAAAATAATTTTATTAAATCATAATTGTGTACATTGGTGCAATCATAGGGCAGAATGTGCTTCATATACAATCAGAAATATTTTGATCGTACTGTTAGAGATAGCCTTCATGGCATTTTCTTGATCACTATAT
>CAUYON010089617.1:0-14190 GCA_963573935.1 Arctocebus calabarensis | reverse complement strand
CAGACTTAAAGGTATGAGTAACAATCTAGGCCATGAAATTTCTGAAATTTCCCTTAATCTAGTGAAGGATATAAATCAGCCCAAAAAAGGTAAGATTAATGCCAAAATAAAACAACTCCAATTTTTCTTTTCTATACCAAGATATCCTAAGGTTTTCCATAGAAACAAGAACCTAATACTCAGTCAATGAATAAAGTGCATAAAAACCTTTTACAAAGAGAGAATATGAATTATTTAGTGTAGACCCAGAACTATGTATATAAGTTGTCCTCACCGAGGAAGACCAGGTTACTGTAGGTCTCTAACATGACTTCCCGATACAAATGCTGCTGAGCAGGGTCCAGGCAGGCCCACTCATCCATAGAGAATTCAATAGACACGTCCTTGAATGTCAGCACTCCCTGAAAAACAAATATATTTACCAAGAATACATGGGCATATAGAATTTCACTTTATATTTATTTATTTATTTATTTTGTGTGTGTGTGTGTGTGTTTTTTTCCCCATTGTCCTTCCTTGTAACGATGCAGGGGCCGGTTGCCTCCCAAGTAGCTGGGACTACAGGCGATCGCCACAATGCCCGGCGGTGTTCTTTCCTGGTGGTTGAGACGGGGTCTTTTCCCTGGCTCACTCATTGTGCTGGTCTCGAACTGTGAGCACTGGAAATCCGCCCGCCTCGGCCTCCCACAGCGCTAGGATTACAGACGTGAGCCACCATGACCGGCCTTTATTTATTTATTTTTAACAGAGTGTCAAGCTGTCACCCTGGGTAAAGTGCTGTGGCATCACAGCTCACAGCAACCTTAACCTCTTGGGTTTAAGCGATTTTCTTGCCTCAGTCACCTAGCTGGGACTACAGCCGCCCTCCACAACACCCAGGTAGTTTTTTGTTGCCATTGTCATTGTTTAGCTGGCCCAGGCTGGGTTCCAACCGACTAGCCTGGGTGTATGTGGCCAGTGCCTTAACTTGTTCTGTAGGCACCAAGCCATAAATTTCACTTTTAGTTAAGTGAGTGAAGAGAACTCTTGCTGACTTATAAGAGTGAATGCAATTACCTAATAAGTATAGAAGGGATATATTCCCTCATTGTGTTGTCTAACACTGAAGAAAAGGGATGGAATGGCATCCACGAAATCAGTGTACACATCAGACATTTTTGGTTGATACAGTAGACATAAAAGGCCACCAATACAGGGATGTAGAATTTTATGCCTTATTTACATCATAGGTTATAATATGTGTATGTTTTTTCTATGACAATGCCATAGTGAGATAAATGGTAACTCTAAAGTTTTAATGTTTAGAAGAACTGGAGATCTTCAAAACATGCAGATTGTTATCCAGACAATATGGGGTGAAGATTCCATTTCTAAATTTCCAATAAGCTCAACAGGACTGACAATGCTTTAGTCCCATGATAATGTTTTGTCAAACATGCAGTGAGTTTGGTGCCTATAGCTCAAGCGGCTAAGGTGCCAGCTACATACATCAGAGCTGGTGGGTTAGAATCCAGCCCAGGCCTGCCAAACAACAATGACAAATACAACCAAACAAAAAAATGGCCAGGCGTTGTGGCAGGCAACCGTAGTCCCAGCTACTTGGGAAGCTGAGGCAAGAGAATCGTTTGAGCCCAGGAGTTGGAGGTTCCTGTGAGCTGTGATGCCAGGGCACTCTACCCAGGGCAACAACTTGAGGCTGTCTCAAAAAAAAAAAAAAAAAAAAAAAAAAAAGAACATGCAGTGAACTGCAGACACTGGATTTACCCCAGTTGAAACCTGAACCAGTAAACAAAAATGACAACCTTTACTTTTCAAAGAAAGGTATATGAAAGAGAATCTAAGAAGAAAGAGGTGCTTCTTCAATAAATGTCTTGATTTGTCTACATGAGTTGATAATCTCCTCAAGTTCTTATTAACAATACAGAACATATACTGAACCTCACCATGGAATATGTGTCAATGAACACTGTAACTGGCGTCAAATCTCGTAGGGGCCTGTCAAAGAATAATGACAACTACAAACAAAAAACAGCTGGGCATTGTGGCAGGCACCGGTAGTCCCAGCTACTTTGGAGGCTGAGGGAAGTGAATCGCTTGAACCTGGTAGTTTGAGGTTGCCATGAGCTGTGATTCCACGGCACTCTACCCAGGGTGACAGCTTGAGGCTCTGTCTCAAAAAAAAAAAAAAAAAGAAGTGGGAGATTCCTCTAACAGCCCCATTAACTGTGACCACTGTGGTTACAATATGAATCAATATGATCACTCTACTGCACATCTGAAACACCACACCAGAGCTGGGGATAACAAGGGCGTCTATAAATGCATCATTTGTACTTATACAACAGTTAGTATCACTGGAGGAAACACTAAAGAAACCATTTTCCAAGGAAAGTATACCTGTGTGAAGAAATGCAATTATTTTTCAGACAGAAAAAACAATTATGTTCAGCATCTTAGAA
Organism: Arctocebus calabarensis; assembly: GCA_963573935.1. NCBI lineage: Eukaryota > Metazoa > Chordata > Mammalia > Primates > Lorisidae > Arctocebus > Arctocebus calabarensis. The sequence continues at coordinate 11,731 of CAUYON010089617.1, read as the reverse complement.
CTCATACAGGAGAATGTCTTTATAAATGTGAACTTTGTCCTTACTCAAGTTCTCAGAAGACTCATCTAACTAGACATATGCATACTCATTTAAATGAGAGCCATTTAGATGTGACCAGTACAGTACGTGGCCTCTAATCAAAATGAAGTAACTCACCATCCAAGACAGGTTCACAACAGGCCTAAATCTCTTAACTGCCCACAATGTGTCTACAAAACAACAGACAGAAGCAACTTCAAAAATCACGTGGAACTCCCTGTTAGCCCACAGCAGTGTAATTTCCCTGTATGTGACTACACAGCTTCCAAGAAGTGTAATCTACAATATCACTTCTAATCTAAGCATCCTACTTGTCCTAAAAAAACAATGGATGTCTCAAAGTGAAACTAAAGAAAACCAACAAGCGAGAGGCTGACTAGCCTGATAATAATACTACCAATGAAAAACCCTAAACAGGGCTTGAGCCCCTATAGAAAGTGGTTACGGCTCCAGTCACATATATGGAGGGTGGCAAGGTCAAACCCTGGCCAAGGCAGCTAAACAACTATGACAACTGCAACAAAAGAACAGCTGGGGATGGCTCAATGAGTAGCATACCAGCCATTTATTTAATTTATTTATTTATTTAGACAGAGCCTCAAGCTGTCACTCTGGCAACCTGCAACTCCTGGGCTTAAGCAATTCTCTTGCTTCAGTCTTCCAAGTAGCTGGGACTACAGGCATCTGCCAAAATGGCCGGCCATTTTTTGGTTGTAGTTGTCATTGTTGTTTGGCAGGCCCGGGCTGGATTCAAACCCACCAGCTTTGGTGCATGTGGCTGGTGCCCCAGCTGCTGAGATACAGGTGCCGAGCCCACGCTGTACCTTTAAACCGAGGGTGGAGGGTTCGTACCCAGCCTGGGGGCAAACTGCAACAAAAAATACTTGGGCATTGTGGGCACTTGTAGTCCCAGCTACTCTGGAGCCTGAGGAAAGAGAATTGCCTAAGTCCAAGAGTTGGAGGTTGCTGTAAACTGTAACTCCACAGCAGTCTACAGAGGATGACAAAGATGAGACTCTTTCTCAAAAAAAAAGGGCGGCGCCTGTGGCTCAGTGAGTAGGGCGCCAGCCCCATATGCCAGAGGTGGTGGGTTCAAACACAGCCCCAGCCAAACACTGCAAAAAAAAAAAAAAAAAAAAAATACAGGACTTTTATGGCAGGTGCCTGTAGTCGCAGTTACTTGGGAGGCTGAGGTAATTGAAATGCTTAAGCCCAAGAATTTGAGGTTGCTGTGAATTGTGATGTCACGGCAGTCTACCCTGGGGGACATAGTGAGACTCTGTGCAAAAAAAAAAGAAAAAAAAGAAAAACCAGAAACAGAGCAGACAAAAATAAAGGGGGCTGTGGCTGGAAAGAAAAATGAGAAGTTTGTAAAAGTGGAGATAAGAAAGGTTTCAAAATAGAAAAAACCTTGTAGTAGCATCTCAGTGACAAAATAAAGAGATTGATCTACAGGAAGTAATTCAGTAAAGTTCTTTAAATCCAAGAAAAGCAAAAGGAAGATGGAAGCTGAAGCCCAATCCTTACGTGATTCTGTGACTAATAAGGAGCCCGTGACAAAGAAAAAAAAGAAAATACCAAGAGAATCCAGAAGGAGTCAGGAAGCACGAAAGGGTGACAACAAAGTGGTGTAGTAACTGACCTGGCAAGAAGACTCCTAAAGGCTCCTAACTGTTTCAGCCTGAGTCACCGTCCATCTCAAACCCCCCTTATTGGTTTAATTCTGAGAACAGGTTTCTGACAAGGAATTTCTGAGTTCCCTGACTCCCTTGCTAAGCAATGGTAAAAACTCACTCAAACAGAGTTTCCCAGGTTACTAAGTTCCCCAAGTTACTGAGCATCTCCAAACTGTCTCCCAAGATACTAAAGTTTCCCAAACTATCTCCATGTCAACTACCACACTGTCACCCCCCCCACCCCTTGACTATAACCCCACAAACTGCCCACCGCGACATTTTGCTTTTGTTTCTTGCTTGCTTGCATGGCAACAAAAAGGGTATAAAAGGCTACCTGCTTCTCTGTCTGGGGTCGTTTGCCGTTTGGGGCAGTGGTCTGTCTGTACAGATGTAATAAATGACCACCTGATTTGGGTTGTCTGCCTTTTTGCAGCGGCCCCCCTGCACAGGAGTAAATAAAATCACCTCCGATTTGTGCCCAAAATGGGAGTATTTTTTATGGGTGGCCTCAGTTACAACATTTCTGGAGGCCCCAGCGAGATATTGCTGCCCCAGCGAGATTTACCACCCCTTGGACTCCCGGCCTATGCCCACTACCACCGGCTTTAGGGGAAGGCCTCAGAGAAGTTCCTCGGCCCCAGAGCCCTCAGATGTGTAGAGTCTGGACATAGGTCCCAAAAACCTTCCAAATTGGTGATTAATCAATAACACCAGGGTAAGTTTATCTGGTCTCTAGAGGGTCTGTGGGGGAAAACCAGACTGGCTGGACGCAGCCATATGGTTGGTTCCTCAGGTGGGGGAAGACGTTTTCCCATGTCTAGTGGGACTTAGGTCCCAGGTCCTATGTCTTGGGGGCGCACAGGGTGTGAGCCCTGGGGGGGAGGTTGGTGGGACTTAGGTCCCAGGTCCTGTGTCCTGTGTCTTAGGGGCTCACAGGGTGTGAGCCCTGGGGGGATTTTGGTGGGACTTAGCTCTCTCTCTCTCTCTTTTAATTTTTCCTTTCAGAACTCACAAAAGGCAGTGAGTTCACTCTTCGTTTCGTATAGTCTTTCTTCTCTAGACTCACAGAGTGTGAGTCTGCAGGTCCTTTCTATAGCAATGAGATTGTATGAAACCTGTCAGTCTCTCTCGTGCCTGGTCTGTCTAAACTCATAAGAGTGAGTCTATTGGTTTCTCTTCTTTGGATGTTTCTCTATCTCTTTAGATTTGTCTGAACTGTTTGCTTTTACTTGTCCCTTTTCCAGTTTATCAGGTGTTTCCTTTTAGAACTCACAGAGGGTGGATCTTTGGTTTGTTTAACTGGTGTGTATGAGTTGTTTGTCAAACTTGTGTTTGCTATTTCCAATAGTTTGTCAAAATTCCTTTCAAAGATTGGTCAATTCCAAGTTTAAATGTCACCCTCTCCTTCTGACAATTAAAGAGTTACTACTGCTAAAAAACTGTGGTTGCTATGTTACAAATAGTTTTGAGATAAGGTGCTGGCATTCAGCAAAAAGCCCAAGGTCAAAAACCCAAACTCGATTATTTAGAACTAAAGGAAAAAAAATAGTCCTCTTTACTTTTTAAAAATAGCAACCGCTTAGCATTACTCTGGTTAGCATACATTCTGCCGACTCTCAGGTGGCCTCCAGGATTGGGGCAGATTGTGGCCCCTCTGAGGGGAGGCGCCCCCTGGAAACATCCTAGAGTCCCCAGAAAACCTGGAGCCCTCAGGAGGCCAGCTGACGATCACTTCTAAATTCACCTATGAGTCTGCCTCTGTAGGTAAGCCACTTTAACATCTAATTTTAGCTAGTGTCTACAGATTTGTTATAAATTATTAGAAAAATATGTAACTATCTGTTAAATTCAATTGTTGCAATTTGTGTCGCGCCTGGGGGGGAGGTGGGGAAGGAAAAAAAAAAAAAACAGGGTCCGGCTCGGCGCCTGTGGCTCAATGGGCTAAGGCGCCAGCCACATACACCTGAGCTGGCGGGTTCGAATCCAGCCCCCGGCCCCCCCAAACAACAATGACGGCTGCAACCAAAAAATGGCCGGGCGTTGTGGTGGGCGCCTGTGGTCCCAGCGACTTGGGAGGCAGAGGCAAGAGACTCGCTTGAGCCCAGGAATTAGGAGGTTGCTGTGAGCTGTGATGCTATGGCACTCTATCCAGGGTGACAGCTTGAGGCTCTGTCTCAAAAAAAAAACACAAAACAAAAACAGAGTCCTTTAGACAGGGACCTTGGCTTACCAGGCTATTGGCCTGTCATAAACTTTCAGAGGCATGAGGAGCCTTGGCCCTACTAGCCAGACGGAGGCTCCCAGAAATGTATATTGGCACCCATCACCAGATAATGAAAGTGGATGTCCAATTAACCCCTAGAGTATTAGATCACCCACATGCCTGTTAAAAACTATATAAAAAAGGTATTCTGTGGCAGGCACCTGTAGTCCCAGTACTCGGGAGGCTGAGGCAAGAGAATCGCCAAGCCCAGGAGTTGGAGGTTGCTGTGAGCAGTGGATGCCATGGCATTCTACCAAGGGTGATAGAGTGAGACTCTGTCTCTACAAAAAAAAAAAAAGTATTCTGGTTCTGGTTTTGAAAACATAAAAGTGTAAGAGTAAATGTGAACTTTTGAACATTGTTCATATTGGGCCCGTGTCCGCCGTGTCATTTTATGTCATTTGTTCAGTGTTTTTTAAAAGATAAATCTTGGCCTGAAACAGTCTTGTACTAAACTGAGGAAAAAAGAAAAAAGGTAAGAGAGTTAAAAATTCCCTAGAACTGAGCATTCTATGCCTTGAGACACCTGAGTTCTAGTTCTTATTAGCAATTAAAGGTTTCTTCCTCTATACTGTTAGTATAAATGTCTATTTTAATTCACTGTTTTCCTGCAACATTCTGGTTCCCTGATGGGAGTGCTCCCCAGCACCCTGACATGGAAAGGAGGGCCCTGATAGGGTGAGTCCTCTGTAACACAAGTGTTAAAAAGGTCTAAAATATTTGTAAAATATCTGTGCAGGTTAAGTAAAACTTATGGAGACGTTTACATGTCATCCAGTGAACTATGTATTCCCCTTAAAATCTCTTAACTTGTAATCTTGTTTGGACAAATGTTTTGAGCCTTTGATATTTGACAAAACTTCCAAAGTCAAAACTCTAAATTTGGAACTTAGCACCTGTAGCACAGTGGTTGCAGTATTGGTTGCCTACACTAAGACTGGCAGATTCAAACTAAGCTCTGGCCAACTACTCTAAATTTAGTCTTTTTGAAATATTAAAACCACTGAAAACCTGAAAAAAAATGAGTTAAACTTATTTGTTAAAAATGTATAGAAAACATTATCAAATATGAAATAGTAATTAATTTTGTATAATTATTATATGTAGTCTGTCCTAAAGTATAAAATATTAGTGTCTTAATATATATTATCAGTAGTTCATTTAAAAAAGGAAGAAATATTGAGAAAAACTCAATTCCTAATGTCTTTGGAAATTGAGTACTTTTGAACTAACAACAGACTTTTAGAACTTTCATTAGAAATATAAAACATGTCTATGAGTATTGCTAGCCTAACTTTATTTATTTATTTATTTTTTTGAGACAGAGCCTCAAGCTGTCACCCTGGATAGAGTACTGTGGCAGCACAACTCACAGAAACCTCCAATTCCTGGGCTCAAGCAAGTCTCCTGCCTCTGCCTCCCAAGTAGCTGGGACTACAGGCGCCTGCCACAACGCCCCGCCATTTTTTTGGTTACAGCCATCATTGTTGATTGGTGGGCCTGGGCTGGATTCGAACCCCCCAGCTCAGGTGTACATGGCTGGTGCCTTAGCCCGTTGAGCCACAGGCGCCAAGCCTGCTAGCCTAACTTTAAACAGAACAGAAATCAGATACGTAGAACTAAGTTGATTTGTTATAGTTTTTGTTTGATTCTGTGTTGTTTTCCAGAAGTCAAGAAAACCATTTTTATCTTTTGAGCTATTTGTAGCTTTTCAAGCAATGTATGTACTTATAAACAGAATTTAGAACATGTATTTTTCTCTCTCCTTGATTTCTCCAGAATTTGAAGGTCATTTGTAAGTATTCTTAATTTCTGGCAATGCAGTTATTTACATAAGTTCAATAAGAATCTGTTTTGTTCTATAGGACATGATAAAGGCACTGGTTATTTTACCAAGGCTTTAGCTAGAATAGCACTTCCAAAGGTATCCAAAATGCATTAAAGAATTAAGGTTAACTTTATAAGGCCAATGAGAAAAAAGCCCTTTAGAAAACTGGCCAGATACCCATCAGTAACTTTTCCTGATCTATAGTAAGTAATGAAGGTCACTTCCTGATGGGTCCAGGAATTAAAGTGTGCTTGACCCAATGCATACAGGTATCTAAAGGCACAGATGAAATCTGGGCTTATAAAAGGCTTTCAAGAAATTCCAGCCTAAGATTCCTTATAAAAAGTTCCAACAAAGCCAATTTTAAAGGAAAGAGCCTAGATGGCTAATAATTAATTATTCTTATTACACTGTGTGCAAATAATCAGACCCAGTATACCAAAAGTACAGTTTATTTTAATAACTGTTAGTTCTGCTATATTTTGTTTTTAATAAAGAAAGAAATTAGAGAGGGAAAAATGATTCAAAGAGAAAAGAGACTGTGACTCACCTGTATTAAATCCCAGCCTTATCTGTAATGTCAACTCATGAAATGAGACATAACTGTTTTACTAAACTAATCTGTTAAATAAGAAGCTGAGTAAAGAGCATAAAATTATATACAGTAATTATATCTACTCTAACACCTTAAGACTAACAAAAAAAAAAATCACCTGTTGGCTACACTAGAAAATTTGTGCAGTATTAAATGTTATCTACTGTGTCTATATAAAAAATCTAAAATAAGAATTTTCCAGTAAATAGTGTAACTGTACAAAAACCCTAGAAAAAGCAGCAAGGACAATCTCCACTGGGGTAATTAACTGTGTTCTGTTCAGTCTTTTGTATCTATACAACCTTTCTCTGAAGATCTAGAAAACCAAGTCTAAGTCTAGAATCAGCATCATCCTGACCACGGGTACAACAGTAAAGGTGAAAGGAATCCTCACCTGGAGTCCTCACAGCTAGCTGAATAAGACTTCACTGCCTCTTAAGAAGTATAAGTAACTTTTAAAAAAATCAACATGCCCTGCTCCAGCCACATACTGGAAGCTGGCTGGTCAACGCACAGCTGAAGCCTGAGGAAACTCCTCGAGAGACTTGTCTTAACTGAACTTTTAAACTTTGAGAAAAAGAGGGAAATGTCGCAGGAAAAAATAAAAACTCATATGTATATTAGCCCACCACCACAGTACTAGCAAGCCCTGAGTAAAAAACCTAAGAAGAGTCACAGTCCCTAAAACTTCAGTGCTAAAAATTAATTAATAATCAGCAACTGCCGAAACAAGTTGATATTGAAACCCCAAATTAAGGCAAGGTATGATCAATCTGGGGATCCCACTAGTTTTAGTGGAAGAAAGAGCCTAACCAATTCCTTAAACATTAAATCACCAACAGGTCTGTTTAACAGTGTGAGAGTGTATGAGTGTAGTGTAACTAAGGCCTGAACTCTGAAAATAGAGTTAGACCTCTTTTCACAGGGTCTAAGGAGTGTTGGTTTGCCTCCTATGGCTAAGTAGCAGCTCAAGGAAAATTGGGCTGCCCTGGTTAAAAAAATGGGTTGAAATTGTATGTGTGTGAATGCTTACAGAATGACTAAAACAAGCTATAATAGGTAGGATTTCACCTCCCCCCCCATTCATGGGGTGAACCGAGTGTGTAAGTGTGCCCTTCTTCCCTGCTCCAACTTTGTCCCCTGGCTATTCTAAAAAAAAACTGGCCTACCTTCTTTAGTTTTCTGTCTGTCTTTGATAGCAACCAAATGGCCATGTAGAACTTGGGGAAAATGAAAAGACATTACAAAAAATATTGTTGTAATTTTGTTACTAAAATTTCTTCAGTGAGTGTTTAGTCTCAAAAATTTAAAGATCAAGCCTGCGGGCCACAGGTCAGTAATAAAATGACATTTTGTTGAACTGAGAGGCATGTAGAGAAAGTGGAGAGTTCCAGAGCTATTAGCAGAGAGACCACGCCTTGGAAAATGTTGCAATTCAAGCAGTCCAGCAAGCTCTGAATGGACCTTGAAAATTTGGGAGAGAAAGTACAAATCTTATACTAGATGAAGCTGTATCCATATCTAAAGTGAACAGCCTCTCAAAGGGGAGAGGCAGCCCAAGTCAAAGGCTTCCTTTTTTTAGAAGTAAATAATTGGCCCTGAGAGATATTTTAGATAGGACTTGATAGATAAATACCTTTAAGTCTTTACTACAGTTTTTGTCTGAAGACTTCTTCATCAGGGTACAGCCATCCAAAATATTTAAAATTGCTTTGTTCATAACCTTACTCAAACTCAGAAAGTTTGTGCCTGAAAATAGGTGTCTGATATCTAAGCTCACCTGAGCCTGAAATACAAGTTACCTGTCCAGCCCTAAATAGAAAAATTAATAGCATTGCATACCCACTATCAATCCCTCTCCAGTGACACAGATGAATCAAGGATTTGATTCCCCAGACCAGTGGGGAATGTAGTAACTGACCAGGCAAGAAGACCTCTAAAGGCCCCTAACTGTTTCAGCCTGAGTCACTGTCCATCTCAAACCCCCCTTATTGGTTTAATGCTGAGAACAGGTTTCTGACAAGGAAGTTCTCTCTGAGTTCCCTGACTCCCTTGCTAAGTAATGGTAAAAACTCAGTTTCCCAGGTTACTGAGCATCCCAAATCTGTCTCCCAAGCTACTAAAGTTTCCCAAAATTTTTCCATTTCAACTACCACGCTGTCGCCCCCCCCCCCCCCACCAACTGCAACCCTCCCAAACGCCAACCACCACGTTTTGCTTTTTTTTTTCTTGCTTGCTTGCATGGCAACGAAAAGGGTATAAAAGTCTACCTGCTTCTCTGTCTGGGGTCATTTGCCCTTTGGGGCAGGAGTCCATCTGTACAGATGTAATAAATGACACTTTGTCCAGTTACAGCTTGTCAGTTTTTTCTCCATGTCTATCTTACAATTTTGCTTTTAGTTACTAGTTTAGCTCTATAAAAATTGGCTTGATAGCCAAATATTACCTTCTTTGAAGAAATTGCCTGCTTTATATAAAGTTAGCACTTTAAACTTTTTTTTTTTTTTTTTTTTTCAGTTTTTGGCCAGGGCTGGGTTTGAACCCACCCCACCACCTCTGGCATATGGGGCCAGTGCCCTACTCCTTTGAGCCACAGGCGCCAGCCTTTAAACTTTTTTTTAAGAGATGAGACAACATTTAATTATTTAATAGAAGAGAAATTCTCCCAACAATGGACATTCTATGAGGCCAGTTATTTACTTACTGAGTTTTGATCAATATTTCTAATTTGTGTATGTTTATTGTCATAAAAAAGTGATTTTGGTGTGAGTTTTTGGTGTGGTGGTTTAATGGCTTAAGATATTTCACAGTGCTTTGTTTTTTTTTAACCTACAGAGTTAAATAGTGTCTAGAAATAGGATTTGTGTTGAACAGTAATACTTTATACATACTACATGTTTATTTTGGCGTCTCTGGAGGGATGCTTTTAGGTTTATTTGCAAAAGGGGAGTTTTCTTTTTCTTCACTACATTTGTATTTTTGCAGAATAATAGTGTGTGGAAGTTTGTGAGCAAATGAAACATGAAACATGCAGATTCAAAGTTTCGAGTTTGATTTTTCCCATATTGTATTTATGCCAGAATCTGTACTTCATATAAGTTATTTATTTAATTTATTCATTTATTTTTTTGAGACACAGCCTCAAGGTGTCACCTTAGGTAGAGTGTTATGGCATCACAGCTCTCAGCAACCTCCAACTCCTGGGCTCAAGCAATTCTTCTACCTCCACCTCCCAAGTAGCTGGGATACAGACACCTGCCACAATGCCCAACTATTTTTTGTTGCAGCCATCATTCTTGTTTGGCAGGCCCGGGCTGGATTTGAACCCACCAGCTCAAGTATATGCGGCTGGCACCTTAGCTGCTTGAGCCACAGGCGCGGAGCTAAGTTATTTATTTTATTTTATTTATTTATTTTTTTTCTTTGAGACAGAGCCTCAAGCTGTCACCCTGGGTAGAGTGCTGTCGCATCACAGCTCACAGCAACCTCCAATTCCTGGGCTCAAATGAGTCTCCTGCCTCCGCCTCCCAAGTAGCTGAGACTACAGGTGCCTGCCACAACACCCAGCCATTTTTTGGTTGTAGCCGTCATTGTTGTTTGGCAGGCCCGGGCTGGATTCGAACCCGCCAGCTCAGGTGTACGTGGCTGGCTCCTTAGCCCGCTGAGCCACAGGCGCCGAGCCAAGTTACTTATTTTAAATGGATGTTTTAAATTTATACTTCTCAGTTCTGATTTTGTAGCAAATTAACCACAAGGCTCCATATTGACCAAATATTTATCTCAAACACCAACTGTAGAATGTTAAATCACATCTTGAAAGAACCTTTTCTCATTGATAGTTGGTGTCCATTACAGCTACTTAAACTGAATAAAGAACTGTTAAGTGGTGGAAATTGCAAAACTGGAATCAGGATACATAATTATTCCTTCAAGTTTTTACAGAGTATCACTGAAGAGATTCCAAAGCCATTGCTATTATACAGGAAACCTATAGGTAGTAAGAGTGCTGGCAGACCAGCTGCAGCTTCCCGTAAGTACAGTGAAAAGGTGGTGAAACTGAAGTACAGTCCAGATTTTTTTTTTAAATCTTGCTTTCTCATGGATCTTCAAAAACTATTGGGTGTCACAGCTGTCCTTGTGACAGCGTCTTTCTACAGGTGAGGCCTCAAATGAATTTTAGCTATTCTGGAGGTCTATGGGGCACTTTGTAAGAAAAAGGATGTGTACTGCAAAACTTTTGTTTGTACATTCTTTGGTCAGTTGCCAAAGAGTATGAAAGAATCCAACCTATGATTTTTCTTACCAATAGTAGTTATTTATTGCAGTAATTTAGTAGATATTCACTGCATTAAAATGAAGTATAATCCCAGTAAGAAATCTTGAATTCTGACATCCCGTATTCTAGGTTGATATAACCACTTTATGTTTCTTTTACCGCTTTCTTAATCTGGTGATCTTTTTGAGGTAGGTACAACATGAACGATTAGAAAAAGTGCTAATTATGTGTGTGTTACTTTACTTTGTAAACTGTCACTGAAACATTACAACAATGTTTTGTTGCACCAATTTATAAACATATTCAGTGTAATATGTTATTTTTCTGAGCCAAACCAAAGGTAAATTTCTCAAGTTTCTTGCTGCCTTTAGTAGCCTTTGGTGGATCTTTTATACATTAGTATTAGATGAAAATAAAGCAGACTGCAAATTCTTCTTTTAAAAAAATTTTAACCATGTACCAAGTTTTGGTACAAATTGTGTAGTATAAGTTAAAATTAACTTGCATTCTATTAATAAATATGAGTGTTTCTGGTAGCATGGTTATGTTGAAATAAAGTTTTAAAAAGCAAATAACCAAAATAAGGGTTATTGTGGTCATTGCTTAAGAAGGATTGATTTAGCGAATGAACTTTTTTTTTTTTTTTTTTGAGACAGAGCCTCAAGCTGTTGCCCTGGATAGAGTGCTGTAGCGTCACAGCTCACAGCAACCTCCAGCTTCTGGGCTTAAGCAATTCTCTTGCCTCAGCCTCCCAAGTAGCTGGGATTTCAGGTGCCCAACACAATGCCCAGCTATTTTTTGGTTGTAGTTGTCATTGTTGTTTGGCAGGCCCAGGCTGGATTTGAACCGATCAGCTCTGGTATATGTGGCTAGTGCCTTAGCCTCTTGAGCCACAGGCGCCAAACCAGAGAACTTTTTTTTTTTTTTTTTTTTTTGAGACAGAGCCTCAAGCTGTCGCCCTGGGTAGAGTGTCGTGGCATTACAGCTCACAGCAACCTCCAATTCCTGGGCTCAAGCAAGTCTCCTGCCTCTGCCTCCCAAGTAGCTGGGACTA
>CAUYON010089616.1:0-34741 GCA_963573935.1 Arctocebus calabarensis | reverse complement strand
GAGATGGGACAAAGGGTGAGATCACATGTGTGGTACATATTCGAAGGGTCAGGAGAAAACTTCTAAATACGGATCAAAAATATTTTCATATAGTAAACGAGAAAATATCATGAATGGTATGTCAATCAGGTTGATAAAAATATCTCAGATTGCATGTGAAGCTCCCACACTGTACCCCATGGTTGAACTAATGTACACAGCTATGATTCAATAAAAAAAAAGAAAGAAATTTAATGGTATCATCATTTTTTCAAAATAACATTATTTCATGTGTTACAATTCATCAGATCCAGATGCTAAAATAATGCCTCCTGGATAAAAAATAAGAACTTTTGCTCCTATTTTTAGTCCCAGGAAACTATATGAATTGCATCTTAAGTTTTTTGTGTTAAAAGAAAATGTTTGCTATTATGATCTTTTATTACATTATTTATTGATCTTTACATCTAAATAAACACAGATAAGACTTTTGGTATAGCGACTAATCCTCTATTGCATGTGGAAACTATATTGCTTTTAAAATGTTGCAACAATATATTGGGCTCTAAATAGAATTATGAAGCATAGATGTTTCTCTGGTTTTTGCAGCAACATGTGAAATTCTTTAGCTTTTTTTTTTCTTGCCAGCAGCCTCATACCTAGCAAATTCTAGTTAAGCCGTTTCCTTCTAATTTACAGGTAGATGAAAATATTAAATTTCCCTAAAGGTTTAAACTTTTCCTATCTAACCAAATGAATTTATTAGTAGCACAACACAATACGTTACTTTTGCTATACGGCTTCCACCAGGAGTAATTCAAGGGATATTTCGGTAAGTTCTCTGTTGATGAAATAAACTATGGAATGGAAATTTTACCTGGGGAAAAAGTGTCTTTTAGAGATACACCCTTGGCTTCTGTTGCTATATTTGCTCACTGGAAGAGATTTAAAGGTTTTATTGGCTGGATAGAGAAGGACCATTTTAAGTTGTAAGCAAAAATTTAAAAAAATGTTCTGTTTATTATTTTATTAAAATTTACATATAATTCTTTGGAGTTTTAATAAAAACACCACAATTAAAACAAGGCAAAGGAAAGTAAAAGCATTTCAAGCACTAAGTTTCAAGATTAGAAAAATTATATATTTTCACACATTGATGAGCTCACATTTTTATTAAAAGTAATTGAGCCTAATTTTGCCATACTTTTAAAATAAAAGATATGTGCTTCAAATATATCTTTAAAATTCCAATTTACCATATTTCAGGTCGGGGTAAATTTGAGGGCAGCTCCAAAACTTTTCATATAAAGCAATCTCTAAGCAGTTGTAAGTGAATAATTTATGAAAGCTTTCATCTTATGTTAGAAAGGAGTAAATATAATTTATTTACATCTTTAATATACATATCTGTTCTTCAATCAGGTCAAGAATGATAAATGTGAGCAAATGGCTCCTACTTAATTTACTTTTAAATCTGTGCAACACTACACTATTGTATACGTTTGGTAAATAGAAATGGTAGTTGCCTGAAGCATTAAAATGAGTGAAAGATAATTTTGCTGTATATAATACCATTGCACAATAGTGATTTTTCTATAAAACTCAAAGTGTTGAAGAGTTTGACAATAGTAAATAAGAAAATAGCAAAAAATTGGTTGATACTTTTATTATTTATTTATTTATTGTTTTTGAGAGCAAGTCTCATTCTATTGCCCTGGATAGAGTGCCCTGGTATCATAGTATCTCACAACAACCTCAAACTCTTTGAGCTCAAGTAATCATTTTACCTCAGTCCCTGAGTGGCTAAGTCTGCAAGCATCCACCACAATGCCTGGCTAATTTTTCTAATTTTAGTAGACAGGGTCTCACTTGGCTGAGGCTGATCTCGAATTTCTGAGCTCACAGGATCCACCTTCCTCAGCTCCCAGAGTACTAGGATTACAGGTGTTAGTCACTGTGTCAGGCCAACAACCTTTAATATTTTGATAAAGATACTGTATTTTACCTAAGAGATAAAAAGGAGTCACTAAAGGTAGGAAGAAGAAGGAATAGAATCAAATTTAAATTTCAGATTTTATTGTGAGCAACGGAAAGAACGATTTTGAGAAAATCAGATGGGGAGAAGTTTGAACTGTCAAGCAGTAAATGGTGAAGTCTTGCGGCATTGGCTGAAAAAATGGTAAAAGGATAAGAACTGTATTTGAGAAATATGGCAGAGCTGATGGCTGGAGGAATCAGGGGGAGTTTATTTGGGACTAAAAAAGCAGGGGTTAAGGATGATACCAAGAAGTATGATCGTTACATTGTTTAATGCATGCCTGTAATTGAATTTATTAACAGATACCTGAGTCATGACACTGCTTTTTGGACAATGAAACGAGTCACTGTAATCCCATGAGCAGGAGATGATTAATGTGGCTTCTATATGAGGCTCCTGTAATTATGTTAGGAAAGTCTATAAATTATGAATTTCCTAACATAATTTCTACCACTTATGTACAATCTGTCTCTTGACTATTCATTCTTTACCCAATAAGTGTTTTCCAAAGCCTTACCCTAGCTGAGTTCTTGTAGCTTGGCTTTTACCCTTTTTCTCAATTATTTTTATTTTAAATTCTCAGTGGGAGACCGTTTTTAGTTGTGCCAGCTCCTGGCTCCTCCTTTATATGTATTTGGACCTTAATTTTTTTTTTTTCCTTTAATTCCATTCAGATAGATCACCTCATTGAACATTAAAAACTATTGCAAGCTTCCTCTGGTTCCAGCAGTGAACAATTTTTGGATGATAACTATTGGAGAATCTACAATACTCTAATTGCTTCTAAGACTCCTTTATATGGCCCACTCACTCTTCCCTAAAGGAAAGGAAGGAAACTGTGTTTCCTTTCTATCTCTGAGCTCGCCCCGCCCATCCTGCTCTCACTTCCTTTGGTCTTTCCCTTGATGAAATTCCTGTGATGGAAAAAATTTCTATAGATCAATGAACATGTTGAAAAAAAGTTCTCATCTCCGTTTATCAGAGTGAAACCGGGGGCACGGAATTGCTCTTTGAGGAAACAACAATCATATCCATTGAACAAAGTAACTTACAAAAACTTAAACTACCTGATATGAATGTAATCTATGCTACTCCGGCTGGGAAAATTAGTGCAAATTAAAAATGCTCAGAAAAAGAAATACTCTTAACAACAATCTTGTGGTCAGAAGTTGTAAAGTCAGACGAGGCATAACATTTTATTTTTGTTTTTTAATTTTTTTTTTTTTTTTTTTAGAGAAAGACTCTCACTTTGTTGAGCTTGGTAGAGTGCTGTAGCATCACAGCTCACAGCAACCTCCAAACCTTGGGCTTACGCAATTCTCTTGCCTCAGCCTCCCGAGTAGCTGGGACTCCAGGCACCCGCCACAACGCCTGGCTATTTTTTTATTACAGTTTGGCCGGGGTCGTGTTGGAACCTCCACCACTGTATAAGGAGCTGGTGCCCTATTCATGAGCCACAGGCACCGCCCAGGGCATAACATTTAAGAGAAGAACAGAAACCTTTCTCTAAATCCAGAATCAGAAATTAATTTTTCTTTTATGCTTTCCTATGTAGTCCTTTCTTTTTATATCTTCTAGGAACTTGAATTTGTTAAGTTATATATTTCATAATAAAAAGTACATATATCTATAAAGTTTCAACAAGTTGCTGTTATAAATAAAGATGTCTCAGCAGCTCATAGCTGAGAAAATTTACTAATGAGGATTATGCTGCCAATTTCCAAAAAGCAGCATCTTTAATAGTGATGTAAGTATAATACAGTCCACAAAGTATGGTAAAAGCACAACCCTGAGAAAGCATTCCTGCTGTTCATCATGGCCCTGGGGATGGAAATGCTGATTTCCTTTGGTAGTTGGCCACTTTGCTATGGCCATGGGACAATTTAATGCAAAAGGACAAGCAGCACCAGAGGGACAGAACTTATGTTCTAACTTCGGAGATCAGTCTTTGTAATGGCACAGCAAACTGCAGTCATTAAGAACTCTGGAATTAGAACTGGGGGGTTTAAATCCCAGCTCAACCACTTACTAGATTTGCAACCTTAAGCAAGATAGCAAATTTCTAAAACAACTGCAAAATGTAAATAATGCCTTGGCTTCCAAGCTTTCGGTGGAGACAAAGGGAGGCCAGGAAAAACAGACAGTTAATCAGGGCCTAGCTTGCAGGAACGTACAATAAATGGTACAGTGATCATTGATAATTTGCTCTCGATTGTCGACTTCAGGATTTCCTGGAATATAAATAAAGTAAGGTGATAAATTAGTGCTGGAGAAAGCAGAGAGTACGAAGCTCTGCGTGAAGACAGAAGGAAAGAGGAAAGTAGAGAAGTGAATTCCTCATCTGCTCATAAGGAATTAGAGCAAAAGACACCGACACTGTAAAAATTATATAACAATTTGACATTGGGCTACTTGTAAAGAAAGAGAATGGTTAAATTAGGCAGCAGAAATGCACGAAGGCAGTGTGGAACAACCTCAGCTAGCCAACAAATCAAATGAAACAGAATTGGGATATGGGCTGATACCAGCTCAGGTCAGAAAAGGACCAGCAATTACCTGGAGAGAGATAAGGCTGGTGGTCAGGACGGGGACACTGAAACCATATGACTTGGGTCTACATCCTTGATTGGCTACTTACTAAGTTTGTGGCCATGTGCAAGTTACTTAAACGCTCTGTGCCTCAGTTTCCTCATCTGTTAAGACTGGTTAGTAATACTACCTCCTATAGCAGGATTGTGCAGAGTTTAAATGAGTTAACATAAGTAAAGCATAGATTCATGCTTCATACCAACTGCATTATGTCTACTAAAATTATCTAGTTTTCCTTGAAAAAGCCTAAATATTTTATACATATGTGATTTTCCACTTACATAGCTACTCATGATTTCTGCCATAATATCAATTTAAATTATTCCCATAAGTGACTTTTCTGTTTAAGGCCCATTCAATGAAGCTATTTATGTATAAGGCTCTTCTTCTGCTACATTGCTAATTCCTTGAATGCTCTGAGCAGGGCTTTTCTTTCTCTGAATCCCAATAAAGAAGTTTCCAAGCCTGACTTTGCATTAGAATACCCTAGGGAAACGTAAGAATATTAATCTTTAGAACCATTTAGATATATAATATCCGATTTTCTGAAGAAAGGTATGTATTTTTAAAGTGCCTGAGGTGGTTTTAATGTGCAACCAAGAGAATCTAGATAGAGATTTGCAAGTGATTTGACACATAGTTTCTTCATGTTCTTCTTTCTTTCAGCCAAAACTTACGTGATTTACATTTTTACATATATATGTCTAATATATCTGTGTAAATATAATAAAGACTTTTACATGATAGCTGTAGAGTTTGACACCCAGAAATCATTTATAAAAGTTTGATAAATAAATCAGTCAGAATCCTGGCAGGCAATAAGGAGCAGAGTAAATATGGGTGTGGGCAGAGTCTGATAAAACTAACAAAGAATACTGCAGTTTCTCACGAATAGCAACCGAAGAAAGCTGCTTTCTCTTCCTATCTGTGTCCCCTTTCTTAGAGTTTCCCCAATTTTTTCCCTTCTCCTACTTCGTTGAGACTAACTATAAAGCTTACCATATGTCTGCTACTAATCTACTACAAAATAAGGACATTTTTCAGAATATAAAGCAACTATGTCCTTAAACATCCTGTTTAATTCACCTGAAATTTTTTTCATAGTGAGGAGTCATCAGTGTAAGAAACGGTGCCTGGATTTACATTCTGGCACAGACTCCTTGTCTCCGGGAGGACAGCTCACACAGGGTTTGTGGAACAGTGCTTTGTTGTAATGGACTAGGTCATCCACATCAGAGTGAGAATTTGCTGAATATCTCCTACACCAAAAACCAAAAACCTCCTTTTGCTGCATATTACTCCCCAGCTTTTACCCTTTTGCACTATGTTTGTATTTATTGTCTGTAACTCCTCTTTCACCAACTACTCAATTTCTCCTATTCTGCTAAACCCGTAGTCAATTTTTAGTCTTCATCTTTCTTGATTTCTCCATGGCAGACACAGTAGATCATTTGTGGCAACCTCTATGCTAATTTATTGGCGCATATATCCAAATGACTATTCTATATGCCTACTTGGATATCAGTAGGCATCTCAAACTTAACATATAAAACATAATTCTTTTTGGGTGTGTGTGTGTGTGTGTGTGTGTGTGTGTGTGTGTTTTGACTGGGGCTGCGTTTAAACCCGTCATCTCTAGGATTTGGGGCCAGGACCCTTCTCCTTTGATCCTCAGGCATCGCCCTTAACATCATTCATTTTTATCACCAAAACTCTTCCCACAGAGCTTTCTTGCCTCTTTGGATGGTGGCCACCTGTTCCAACCTGCAATCATCTCTCTTCTAGACCCCCAATACTGTCTCTGTTTCTGGACTTGCTTTCTTAAGATGTTTTTTCAACTCATTAGACAGAGTAATCTATGAAAAATATAAAATACATAATCACTCTTCTGCTCAAATCCCTCCAATGATCTCTCACTTCTGGGTAAAATCCAAACCTTTATAAGACTTACGTGATGTATATTGGGCTCCTCCTACCTATTTTCACTACTATCTCTGTGAACTAATCCACCATTGATCCTTTCAGAAATTGAAGCATACCTTTCAGAAATTGTTCAGGCAATAAAGGCCACTTTGCTGGTTTGTGGAAATCTTTGCTATTGGTCACATTTCTGGGATGTTTAAAAGATAATTAAATGATAGATTTTAAACTTTTATCGTTAATTAAAAGCCAAGTATTAAATTGTAAATTTTATGAATACTATGAAAATATTAAGAAAGCGTTGGACATCATATTTGTGAGCCCTTTCACGCATCTGGTGTCTATAATTGTCACTCGACATAATTGGCTAGTAATAGTTCAAATGACTTGTGGACCTCAGAGATTATACTTTTAAATGAAATTTCACTTTATTAGCTATTTTGGTGTTCTTTTAATAATCCTCATTTGCTTTTTCAGAGTAAACAAAAGATTTGTCTCTTTTCTAGAAGAAAAATTGCATATAAAATTATGATCTTTTCTCACAATTTATTGAAAAATCATGTAACTTGATAAAAGTTGTAAAATGTGTATATACACACATATATTTACATGTATGTATATGTGGTTTCTATGTACATATAATTGATATTTCTCAAACTGCCATAGATCATGACAATCTCACTAATATAAAAAATATGTAATAGTGACAATCTACAAATCAATGCATAATATAGTAAATATATTATTCTCATATGCAACTGAACACTACAATGAATCAAAAGTTTAAAAAAATTAAATTAAATTTCTACCAAAAGCGAGTTCTACAGTAAAGATAAATAGCAAAGGAGACAGTTTTATTAGTAATAAATCTACACAAAACATTTTTAGTTCTAGAATTATTTCAAATATTGTTGAAATATAATGCAATCTGTCTTCTCATTTTTGACATATTTTAGGTACATAAGAATTAAAAAAAAAAAACTCCTTGGGTCTTTGAAAGTAAACTATTGTTATGGTGGTTGGATTGTTTGTCTCTTCCAAAACTCATGTTAAAATTTAATTGCAACATAAAGGAATGGGATGTGGGACTTTCAAAAGGGGACTAGGTTGTGAAAGCTCCACCTTCATGGGTGGGTTTTAATGCTTTTATTGGGCTGGGCTCTTTGTCTTGTTTTTCTCATCTTCTTCCATGTGAAGAGCACCTTTCCTCCCCTACAGAGGATGTAGGGTCCAACTCACCCTCTTGAAAGGCGAGATCAAACCTGCTAGACACCAAATCTGCCAATGTCTTCTTTTGGACATCCCTACCTCCAAAACTTTCTGTACATATTGTACTCCATCTCCGATATTCTTTTAAAAGCAGCAACTACATTTCAGGTTTATTGAGTACAGCCTTACTCACCCATTGTTAAAACTACTGAACATATTAATAAAATCACCATAACATATCCATTATTATTTTTTTACTCACTTATGTTGATCATTTATGATTTTAAGTATCATAACAAAAGCTAAAATTATTTACATGCATTTAATCTTTAGAAGGACTGTAGCACATTATGAAAAGAATGGGACTCAAGAGTGTGAAAAGCAAACAGAGTTGAACCTCTGAAGATGACCACCCACAGGACTGTAACAAACTGGCCAACATACAGAGGTGCTCAACATCAGAAACTCAGCCTGCAGCATTGATTGGCCTGTGTGCTGCACCTCTGGCCTATAAAAATTAGTCAACTTCAGGAGATGGTCAATGTAGGGGGGCATGGAGGTTCTACTGTATTTCATCAGACTCCACCTGTACCACTTACTTGATGTGACCTATTTACTTAATTTTTCTGACCTCCTGTTTCTTCATCTGTAAACTAGTTTTCAACTGTATGAATTATAAATTATATGTCGATTCTAAGTTTTGAGATTGTATGATTATGCTGGGGGAAAATTCTGGCCACCTGATTCTGAATCTTCCCCATGAACCCCCCTCAATATAAATAAGGATGAAAATAAAACTCTGAATGCAGGACTTATGCTTTCAACATTAATTGAAGAAAGAAAAACCACACCCACTACTTGTATGTAAGTACAAAAGCAATTCCACAGAATCTATATGCAAGGAGAGAGTCAAACATTAAAGTCTAAATACCAAATGTGAGTATGATAATCCTCATATTATGATAATTAGTATTATGATAATTAGTATGATAATTCTCACATTATGATAATTCACAGCACCAATTGAGTAGATGAGATTTAAAGTGTATGTGATTGGAAGTAGCAACCTTGGAGAACACTAATTTTGAGATAGATATACATATATAAAGATAAGGCACTAATTTCTAATAGAAAGATAAAGAAAAAAAAAAGGAGGGGAAAAATTAAGAATCCTAAAAGAAACAAGAGAGAAACAAGGCCATCTTCTTACTTCTACCAACTCTGTACATAAAAGACAGTGTAGAGATATGAATGGAAAAGGGTATTCTTAAACCAGAAACATTGCCTATGAAATGAACAGAAATAGAAAAAAAGACTACCACCATCTATATAACATTACCATGTTAAAAAAAAATGGAAACAATCCATTTCTTATGATAAAAATTCTCCTCCTGACTGAAGACAACCACAGAGATGAAGAAAATTTAATACATCACCCAAAATAAATATACTCCATTAACTACCTGTAAAATACATATAAGACCCCTAGAATCAGAATTATAAGTACTATAACTATCAATGAATATAAAACTGATTTTAATGATAGGAAGACAATTTAATCATGAAAGTGAGAGAAGAAAAGGTTAAATTATATCAGAAATAAAAAAATTATTCAAAATAAAACATTTAAAAGATATTGAATGAAAGAAGAAAGACCCCTATGACAACAAAAAAGATGTGAAGAATAGTAAAATGGATCAGAGAGAAAATAGTTGAAATGGGAGACAAGTTAATTTAGTATACCTATAAAAGAAAATAAAAAATACATAGTGTTACATATGCCATTTTAAGTGATCTACCAGACTCCTTGAGAGCCTTACCCAAGAGATAATGGAAAAATATGGCAAAAGAACTGATAGTGTGAAATTCATATTTTAATTTTAGAAATAAGAGACAATAATGGGAATATTATGTCAACATTGTATTTTCTGTCACAGTAGAGATAAAACAACAACAACAAAAATGGGGCTGGGGCATTGTGTGAGATTTATGGAAAGCAGAATACTCTTCCTGTCTCTATTTGGACCTTGTTGGCCCTATACTCTTAGGCTACGGCAGTTGCATCTCTCTTGTCTTCATCCCTTTGTCTTCCTGTAACTGTTTTAAGTGCAACTTGTTTGCTCATAACTGTCAGAAATGAAAGTAAATCTTTTCTTCCTTTTATTCTGTAACTATACATTTTGCAGCAAATCCTGACTTATACATTAACAACTCTTGCCTATCCCTGTTCATAGCTGTTTTCTCTATCTGTACTTTTGGTCTTATCCTTTACTACTTTCTTAGGACACCTGGATGTACTGCTGAGTTTCTAATCTAGTTACCTAACTGCCACCAAATCTACTAAGGTCTATGTTTCAGACGTAACGCATCTCTGAACTATGGACCCTTCCCACTGTACATACTGAGATTCATTATGATGACATTTTAGCTGATGTTACCTACTTGTTCCTCAGACCCTTTTTTTTTTATTATTAAATCATAGCTGTGTACATTAATACAATCATGGGGTACAATGAGCTGGTTTAATATACAATTTGAAATATTTTCATCAAACTAGTTAATGTAGCTTTCACGGCATTTTCTTAGTTATCGTGTTGAGATATTTATATTCTACATTTAGTAAATTTCACGTTACCCTTGAAAGATGCACTGTAGGTGTGGTCCCAACAATTACCCTCCCTCCCTCAGACCTTCTAATGACAATTTTCCGTACTATATTTGTAGGTTTCTCAAATAAAGAAGCTAAATCCCTTCTCTGAGTTCTACTGCATTATAACAACTCTAATTTGATGTCTCAAGGTGAAACTCTAAGATATGAGTTTAAATATACTTTGTTTCCCTAACTTTACAATAGGTCTTTCTTCCTTACACTGTATT
Organism: Arctocebus calabarensis; assembly: GCA_963573935.1. NCBI lineage: Eukaryota > Metazoa > Chordata > Mammalia > Primates > Lorisidae > Arctocebus > Arctocebus calabarensis. Next base: position 24,129 of record CAUYON010089616.1, on the reverse strand, counting down.
TCCTCACTGTCACTCAACCAGAAAGCTGGGCGGTATCTTTGATTATCCCCTCAAGTTCAAGGCTTCTTTCACAAAATCTGTTTCAGCATCAGGGACTGCCAATTTTGTCATTGAAAGGTCTCCAGAATCTACCGTTTTCTTTCTTTCTTTCCTTCTTTCTTTTTTTTAATTGTTGGGGAATCATTGAGGGCACAAAGAACCAGGTTATATTGATTGCTTGTGTCAGATAAAGACCCTCCCGTAATAGTGTTCTGTCACAAAAAAGTGTACCATCCCACCCATGATCTCCCCACCTCCTCCCTCCTTCCCTTTCTTGGCTCTCCCCATCCCCCGCCCCCATTGTGTGCTAGGTGATTAATTGTCCTCATATCAGAATTGAGTACATGGGATTCTTGTTTCTCCATTCTTATGATGCTTTGATAAGAATAATGTGTTCCACTTCTATCCAAGTTAACACAATATATGTGTAGTCTCCATTTTTTTTTACTGACTGAGTAGTATTGCATGGTATACAGATACCATACTTCGTTAATCCATTCCTGGGTTGGTGGGTATCTAGGCTGTTTCCATATTTTGGTAATTGTAAATTGAGCTGAGATAAACAGTCAAGTGTGAGTGTCCTTACTGTAAAAGGATTTTTTTTTTTTCTTCTGAGTAGATGCCCAGTAGTGGGATTGCAGGATCAAATGGAAAGTCTAGGTTGAGTTCTTTGAGGGTTCTCCATACTTCCTTCCAAAAGGTTGTATTAGTTTGCAGCCCCACCAGCAGTGTAAAAGTGTTCCTTTCTCTCCTTATCCATGCCAGCATCTGCAGTTTTGAGACTTTGTGATGTGGGACATTCTCACTGGTGTTAGATGATATCTCAGGGTGGTTTTGAGATGCATTTCACTAATAATTAGGGATGATGAGCATTTTTTCATGTATGTTAACCATTTGTCTTTCTTCTTTGGAGTAGGTTCTATTCATCTCTCTTGCCCAGTGGTATAAAGGATTGTTGGCTCTTTTTGTGTGCTTAATTTGAGCAGTCTTTAGATCCTAGTTATTAACCTTTTGTCTGATTCAAAATATGCAAATAACCTTTCCTATTGGGTAGGAATCTACTGTTTTCTTACAAACTAGACGGCCAATATTTGGGGTTGGGCCTTCTTTATCACTTTCCTGTATGAATTCACTTTTTCCCATTGATTCCCTTTCTATAAAATTGCCAGAATGATCCCCTCCAAATACATTAAATCTGACTGTATAACTCTCTTTGTAGATTATCTATGCTATAAAGTTACATTTCCAGTCTCATCTACTGGTGCTCCCTCCTTCTTAGCATTATGCTTCAGAAATAATAAAAGTTGTAGTGGGCCTCTTGGAGCCAGGTTTTAGTTTCCCAGTGCTTTTTATATAGTCTAAGATGCCCACTCCTTACATACCCACTTTTGCAGATCTGATGATACCTCCTCTCTGAAGCTTGCCCTGCACTAGCCCCTTTGTCAAATTAATTACAGTACTCTCTCCTCGGTGCTACTGTAATTAGTAAAAACTTCTATTATTACATTAATGACAACACATTTTTGTCAAACACGTTATTTTTTTGAATCTTTTTTTTTTTTTGTGACAGAGCCTCAAGCTGTCACCCTGGATAGAGTGCTGTGGCATCACAACTCAGAGCAACCTCTAATTCCTGGGCTCAAGCGCGTCTCTTGCCTCTGCCTCCCAAGTAGCTGAGACTACAGGCGCCCGCCACAACGCCCGGCCATTTTTTGGTTGCAGCCATCATTGTTGTTTGGTGGGTCCAGGCTGGATTCGAACCCGCCAGCTCAGGTGTACGTGGCTGGCGCCTTAGCCCGCTGAGCCACAGGCACCGAGCCACATTTTAATTTATTTATGTGCATTTCTACCTCTTTGCTTCACCTTAAAAGAAGAGCTCATGCTCACAGCACCTGTTGTAGCCTAAATGCATATACTAGAAGTATTCAATAAATGTTAGTTGAATAAATACATGAATGAAGCCTATGAATTATAATTTAAAATATCACTGAATCTAGTATTTGTCATTTTGAATTCCCTATTTTGTATATATTTTCTTATATTCTTTAAGAATCATTTATAAATAGTTTGTTTTTTTTAACTAGATGGAAACTATTATTCTTTTATATTTAAATCATATCACAATAAATATTTTGGTGAAAAAATTAAAATGTCCATATATTCACATATACTCTTCCCCTCTATAGAACAAGCTAAAAACAGGCAAAATACAAGAATTATCATTCATATATGGTGGTAGTCAAAGTCACATGATTATTTAAATGTGACAGTTAATAAGCTGAAAAAAATGACTCTTTACTGTCATGAATCTCTCCTTACCCAGGTTTTAAGTCTAGTTTCTTCATGAAATCATGTATTTTTATATCCTATCTATTGTATAATGGATAACTATCTCTCGCTTGTCTAAAATATACCTATGTAAAAAATTCTCTAATTTCCATAATAACATTCTAAATCTCAACCTTACAAGCAAAGACTAGTTTTTATCCATATCTAGAAAGCTATCTTTATTAGCTAGATTTAAGATAATTAAGTTAGTATCTTTAAGATTATGAAGCATACTGATATTTTTCAATGCATAGATAACAGATTTACAACTTCTCACATGATTCTTGATATAAAATAGGTGAGCAAAAAATTATTAGTTATTCTCTTTCCTGACAGTTCCAAGTAACCCACATGTAGAGAAGATTTTCAGAGGTCAGAACATCTTTTAGAGAAGAGAGGTCTATTTGCATTTTTCAAATGACTCCTTATTTAAACTGTAGGAGACATAACAGCAACACCAACTGTGTATGCCTAATGACTATATTCTTCAAATTTACTTGCCATAGGGAGTTCACCAGATACAACAAAATAGGGTTTTTTCCCAATATGGCTTCTCTTCCATCATTATTTTATTTTTCTTTACTGATTCATACTTCTTAGTATTTTATTGCTGTCATATATTTCCCATCAAATTAATTTTCTAAAAAATTATTATCTTATAAATATAAACTTCAACCTGATTAAGATTTAAGTGACAAGAATTTGAATAGTCAGACTCAATTTATTTGCTTTCATTTACTTTGGTATGCTGCTATCTAAGTCCTATTTTCCAGATAAAAGGCGGATTTCAAATCCCTGGAAGCATATTTTGTAGGGTGCCTGGCAAGTCTCCACTTTGTGGAATCTTCATCTCCTATATTCAGAGCAAAAGGCGTTAGAAAGTTTGCCTTAAGACACATTGTGAGCAGCAAGTGTTAGGTAGTGTGACTTGGACCCAAAATCTTATAATACATTTCTGAATGTTAATGAGCATTTAAATTAATTTTAAAAATTGTGTTTCAGTCCTAAAGCCAAGAGTATTATATTGTTTCATTACCTTTCCCTCAGAAGTTTCTGTTTATTTCACATCATGGCTGTTTGAGAAATACACCCTTGGGTAGGGATTTTGAGTTGATTCAGTGGTAAAAAAGACTAAGCATAGCAATATAATTTAATTTCTTTCCAAACGCATCATATGCTTTTATTGACCTCACAAGCTATTCTGTATAAGAATCCTTATCTATGGCTTTGGATCTGATGATTTGGCATGTAAACAGCCTTTGCATGTATATTATTTTCTCTTTCACTTTCTTTTTCTTTAAGCTCAAAGAGTCAGATTTTCCAAAGGTTATACATAATTTCAGACCATTTGGAGATACTAAGCCTAAATATAAATGCCACGCAAAGATCATGAGCACCCAACATTGTATAAGATACATATTAAAATGTTAACACTCAGCACTATCTCAAGCTTTGGCAGGTATTTTTCTTTTAAGTAGAAGGAAGATCAGATTTCTCTTCCCACACACATAATTCCACAGAACACAAACTACAAATAGACAAAATTAATGCGTAATATAAATAGATATTGGTTGCCATTGTAATTTTGTTTCAAAGCATGTTATTTTGTTACATTTTTACATTTGTATGAGGAACCTTCCTCCTATTTAGGATGTCCATTTAGTGTGTGTAACAGCTTCTTATACAAAAGGATGCTTAATAATTATCAGCGATGAAAATATTATTCATGAACTATATAATTGCCAGGGTATGTAGGCATTATTTTAAAAGATATAAATCAAGATATTTATAAAAATATATTTAATCAGAGTTTTATTGTTCTTTAAAGGTAGGAAAGAAAATGGATTTTCTTCTATTTGAGGAATCGCTCTGAAGATGCCACAACTTAGTGGCACTGCATTTTTCTTCATGACTAACTAAGAGAGAGATAGGATATCTCATCGCTTATTGACACTAGGGATATATCAAACGTGAAATGAAAACAATATTATTTTGACTAATTTTTGTAAGTCAGTTTAAGTCAAAGTTTCCCTTCTGAAATAAATTTAATGTAGTCTGAAATGCTATGAAAGCTAGAATCAGTAGGAATGAGAGTTGAGACTATTCCCAAGAATACTCTGTTTAGAAAGTTGTTTTTTCAGAAAGTTGTTTTTTCTCTAATCTGGACAGTGTCCATGAAAATTGAATAGTACACTAAATCAGAAAACCATATTGTTTAATATCAGTGGGAGCAGCACCTGAAGCTTTCAATGCTTATATTAATACAAAATATAAATATTTTACTAACATTTCTGGACAATTTTCAAAGTAGTATTGGCTTTTTTTTTAATTAATAAACTTTGTTTTTAGAGCAGTTATGGGTTCACAACAGAATTGAGGAAAAACAGAGTGTTCCCACATACTCTCTGCCCTCTCCTATGTAACCTCCCTGTACAGATACCCTGTACCCCAGTGGTACATTTGTTATCATCAATGAACCTACTACACTGAAAAAGCGTTATCACAAAAGTTCACATTAGGGTTCAATTTTGATGAGATCAGGCGCATTCAGGGTGGTATGGCTGTAGACTATAGTTCAATTTTGATGTAGACCCTATGGGCTTTTGAAATATACTTTTGAAAAGTATATAGTGACATGTTTTCACTACTATCATAGCATACAGAATAGTTTTACTGCTCCAAAATTCCTCCTTGTCCTATCTAATCTCCTTCCCTGCTTCCTCACACTTAAACACCACTGACAATTTTACTGTCTCAATAATTACCTTTTCAAGGATATCACATAGTTGAAAACATAGAATAGGTATCCTTTTCAAATTTGGGTTTTTTTTTTTCATTGAGTAAAATACATTTACGTTTCATCTGTCTTTTCATGGCTTTGATAGCTCATTTATTTTTAGTGTTAAATGCCCATTCACTTACTCAAGAACATCTTGGTTGATCCCAGGTTTTGACAATTATAAATTAAGCTCCCATAAGCCACATGTAGGTTTGTGTGTGGACAAAATTTTTCAGTTTGCTTTGATAAGTACCAAGTGGTGTGAATTCTTGAGTGCATGGAAAGGGTAAGCCCAATTTTGTAAGAAACTGCACAAACTGTGTTCCTGAGTGGCTGCACCATTTTGCCTCCTGCCAGCAATGCATCAGAGTTTCTGTTGTTTCCCATCACCACCAGCACTTGTTGTTGTTAGTATGCCAGATTTTCTCCTTTCTAATAAGTTTATAGTGGCATACCATTGTTGTATTGGAAATTCTTTAAGGACATATGATGTTGAACATATTTTCCTGTGCTGCATTTCCATCTGTACATCTTCTCTGGTGAGGTATCTGTCCAGGTCATTTGCCCATTTATTGTTTTAGCACAATATTCTATTGTATTTTACTTTTTTAATTTCAGATTAGGAGGACGGAACAAATGATTAGGTCACATTATTTGTATTTATAAGGTAAAGTCCAATGTCCAAGTTGTAGTTGTGTCCTTCATCTGCTCATTTTAAATAAAGTTTTATTTTCAAAAATATAATAGTTTTTGAATGATCCATATATTTGGAATAAATAAAATCTTTATACATATAAAGTGGAACTTTATGTAGTTACTCAATGGATAGGCATAATAATAATAATAATAATGATAATAGTAATAATGTGGGGTTCATTTAAACTTTAAATGCATTTCTCATAAATTCTCACAAATAAATAAGGTAAGAAACATTATTCTCCTCATATTATAGATAAGAAGATACAGGCTTCAAAAGCACAAGGCATTGATAGTCTCCAGTAAGCCAGCCAATATAGATTGGATTCAATGCCCATTAAATTCAAAGTCTATCCTCTTGACATTTGAATTATACCATCTTTTATTAAATGCTCTGTGCTCAAAAAAATTTGGTATATTTTACCAAAATCTTTCTACTTTTTCCTTTCAATAAACAACCTCTAAATTTTTTGTAGATGCTCCAATCTCTTTTATGTTATTGTCATACCTCTACAGGAAATGAAAATGTTGTGGGTTTTAAATGATTAAATTCTAAAAACATGCATGATATTTATAACGAGAAAGGATATACACAATAACATAGAAATATCTTTCCTTGGCAAAATATACTTCCAATTCTTAAATGCTGTTATATCTCCATCCATATAGTTTTTCACATTATATTTTCTTTATCTACTATCTCTAAATTGTGTCTTCATTTTTCACTCTGTAGAAAAATTCTATACTCCAATTGCTTCTCCATCTTTTCCTTTTCATTTCAAAAGTTACCTCCTCAGTCCTTTTCTTATGTTGTCTGCTTTAGATCACTGCAGGAGTCAGCCTGTGTAGCATTGCCTAAAATAGACTCATTCTTCTTGAGGGAAGAAAATGTACATGTGTATGTGTGTGTGTGTAACACTGAGCTCAGTGGTAATTCAAAGCTTTTCATTAGTATGTATGGTTAGTTGTTGTGACAAACTAGATTATTTTATTTATTGTGTTTTTAGTTCATTCCCTTTCCCACTTTTGTGAATATAATCTACTATTATTATTTTAAAAGTTTACTCCCTTTCCCACTTTCGTGAATATATATTTACTTTCCTTGTCCTTAAATCTGGGATTCAGGATATATTTTGACTTAGCCAATGGATTTTAGAAGAAAACATGTAAGCAGACCTTTAAAAAGAGTTGTTAAGTTTAATGTTTATTCTATGCACTTTTGCCATTGTCAAAAAGACTATACTTGGCTTTTTGTATGAAGACAGGAGACACTGAACCTAGGTTATGAAATGACTGATGGGTCCAATTTCAGCTTTTTAATATTAGCCTATCTTCAGCTCAGACTTGTAAAAATAATTGTGCATAGCCACTGCATGGGGGCTGGGTAACATCATCATTGTGATCATTAAATGACAGAATGCCACAAATAGAAAACCAATTATTTAAATAGATACCTCTTTGTACATCGTCAAACTGGACCTATAGTAAACTTCTGAATTAATTCAAGATTTCTTCGTTTTTCAGCTTAGCAAAAATCACACTGGGATTTTATTTAATCAAATGAATAATAATTCTGATCTGTTGTACCACTAACAAAAAAAGTTCTCAAAACCTAAATACCTCACATATTTTCTATCTTATCTTTTACTTAGAATAGATAATGAATATTTTAATCTCTAATGTTTCTTCTCTAATGTGCTCGATATTTCTCTGAAATTTAGAATTTATTCCCCAATTAAGGTAAATATAATGAAAAATCATTAAGGTAAGATACTTAAAATTAAATGATTCCTGGCATTAAAGGAAAAGTACATTATTTTCCTATCAAATTGTGATGATTACAGATTATTTGACAAGTTTGTTGTATGACCACTAAAGTGTACAGGTTGGTGCAAGAGTAATCGAGGTTTTTGGATTGTTGAAATTTGCTGTTTGATGCTGGAAGACATTCCTAAATAAATGTGGTTACATTATACATCGTTTTAACGTGTAGTTTTTACTTTATGTTTTCTTTCCAGTGACTTACTACCTGCCATTTAAGTTATATTTATTTTGGACTATGGATATGGTATTAGACAAAAAGCAAATTCAAGTAGTTTTCTTATTTGGGTTCAAAATGGCTCATATAGCAGCAGAGAGAACTCGCTACATCAACAATGAATTGGCCCAGGAACTGCGAATGAATGTACAGTGCAGTGCTGGCTCAAGAAGTTTTGTAAAGGAGATGAGAGCTTTGAAGAAGAGGAGCATGGTGGCCAGCCATTGGAAGTTGATAACGATTAATTAAGAGTCATCATTGAAACTGATCCTGACAACTGCAGGGGAAGTTGCAAAAGAAAGCAAGTTCGACCATTTCATGGTTGTTTGGCATTTGCAGCAAATTGGAAAGATGGAAAAGCTCAATAAGTGGGTGTGTCATGAGTTGACCAAAATCATAATAATCAGTCTTTTCAAGTATCACCTTCTCTTATTCTTGCATGGCTGGCTAAGTGGATGGACTGAGAGAAATCCCCAAAGCACTTCCCAAAGCCAAAACTGCACCCCAAAAATCATGCTCACTGTTTTGTGTTCTACTGTTGGTCTGATCTACTACACCTTTCCAGATCCCGGGAAATCCACTATGTTTGCTCAGCAAACGGATGAGATTCACTGAAGGCCGCAACACCTGCAGCAGGCGTTGGTCACCAGAAAGGGCCCGATTCTTCTTCGTGACGATGCCCAACTGTATGTCGCATAACCAATGCTTGAAAAGTTGAACGGATTGGGCTATGAAGCTGTGTCTCATCTTGGATATTCACTAACCAACTACCATCTCTCCAACCATTTCTTCAAGCCTCTCAACAATCTTTTTTCAGGGAAAACACTTCCACAAATGGCAGGAGGCAGTGCTTTCCAAGAATTCGTTAAATTCTGAATCGTGAGTTTTTATGCTGCAGGAGGAAACAGACTTATTTCTCATTGGCAACAATGTGTTGATTGTAATTGTTCCTATTTCTATTAATAAAGATGTATTTGAGCCTAGTTATAATGATTTAAAATTCACAGACCAAAACAGCAATTACTTTTGTACCAACCTAAATATTTGTAATTCATCCAATTATATATACTCTAGGTACATGGAGAGGCATAAAGTGTGAAGCAATTGAAGCAGTTCAATGTAAAATGATCCTCTTAGACGCAATAGCTTGCAATTGTACTTTGGCTCAGGCATTACTTAGTTAGCAACTATGGGACAAGTCAATTGTTTTGACCCTCAATTTCATTGTCTTACAAAGAATGAGTATATTTCACATAATTAGCTAAACATACCTTTCTAGATCCTATGATCAATTGTCCCATTGTTTTAATAAATATTGATTCTTCTCTTTAGGTACGAGGGAAAGGGGCAGAGTGATCTTTTACTTCCATTGGAGAAGTGGATATCTTTATCATCACGGATACATATATGGCTTCTGCATCAAGTCACAACTTGTTCTTTCCTAACTTTTCAGCCTATATAACTGCTCCTTAGCTCCCTTTCTTCCCATACCTACCACACGTGCTCGAATTCTCTGTTTCTACAATAGAACTTGTATCATTCATTGGTCATGCCATTCATGGGTCCTGCTGCCCAACTCCTGTCTCAGTAACTCCTACTTAGCCTCAGATCTCATTCTAAGTTCATCTTCTCAGAAAAGCTTTCTTTTTATTTTTTTCTTTCTTTCTTTTTCTTTCTTTTTTTTTTAAGAGACAGAGTCTCACTTTGTTGCCCTCGGTAGAGTGCTGTGGTGTCATAGTTCACAGCAACCTCTAGCTCTTGGGCTTAGGTGATTCTCTTGCCTCAGCCTCCCAAGTAGCTGGGACTACTGGTGCCTCCCACAATGCCTGGCTATTTTTTTGTTGCAGTTTGGCTAAGGCAAGGTTCAAACCTGCCACCCTCGGTATCTGGAGCCAGTGCCCTACTCATTGAGCCGCGGGCACTGCCCCAGAAAAGCTTTCTTTAAAGGCTGCATTAGCTGTCATATTATAGGCCTCATAAAGCACATTCTGTTCTTCATTCTCAGCATTGATTAGATTTAATATTATTTGTTGAGTGGCAGTCTTCGACCCACTAAACTGAAAGGAATGACTAAGTCTTTTATTTTTGTTATGTTCCCCATCATGTTCACAATGCCTGGGACACCACTGAAACTCAGTAAATATTTTTAATTTGACATTTATTATTCTACTACCACTCATTCTAATTCTGGAGATGTAGAACCAAAAGGCTTAGTTCTCACAGAAGGTTGGGATAAACAAAGTTAAATTGGTATTTTGAAGCAATAGTTTTCTAAGGGAACTTTCTGTATTAAGTGTAAAATAAAATAGACCTTTAAGTTTAAAAAAGAGCAATAGCAAACAGAATAAAGCTCATCCAAACATAAAATCTTTCATGAGTCATGCCTAAAAACCCTCTTTTTCCTGAGAAGCAAATTGAAATGGTATCATGAAAATCCCAAATATTATATGTGATTTGATAATTTTTCCTAGGCAAGAGAAACAACTTTTTACAGACCACAGGATTTTAACAAAGAAAACAAAAATGACATTGAAAGAAAAGATATATCAAAAGGTAAAAGATTAGGAAAACACAAAAGGGTTTACTAGGTCAGTGCTCCCAGACCATCCCTAGACTATACCACAGTGAATCTGCAGTAAATTCCGAGAGAGAGATTTATCTCAGAACACATGCAAAGAATGTGCCACTGCAGGGACCTCAATTTACTACAATTAATAAATATTGAGTGCAATATTCTTGGGCAGACCAACAAATATATTGTTAGTTTGTCAAATCTAATAAAAGAATTTTAGAATTCATAGAAATGAGGAGACCATGTAATCTAAGACCTTTGTTTTAAAGACATGGAAACTGTCCTTATGTCAATTACAGGAAGTACCAGGGTTACAAATAAGATAGGTTCTGTAGGTTTGTTCTTAAGTTGAATTTGTATGTAAGTTGGACCAGGTACATTTACCTATTACCTGTAATATCCTTCATTCATAAGTGTGAGTTGTATGTTAGTCAGATGTTTGTAACTCAGGGACTTACTGTAATAATCTCTGTTCATAAGTGTGAATTGTGCACAAATTGGAGGTTAGTAACTAAGGAATTGTATTAAATCAGTGACTCACATAGAATTCACTAGAGAAAAAATTTATTTTCATAAATGAATTTGGGCTCCTATTTAATTGTATAAACATTGAAATATATCTCTCTTAGTATATGAGAAATAATTTAGTTTCTAGAAACTACAAATTTCAGTTTTACTTTTCATTTAATTAACATCATTTTTATTATTGATAGAATGCTCTTTTGATATCAAATCATCATCTAACTATGTTCTATAGATGACTTTGATGACAATAAATTGAATTGCTCTTTGTTGAAGGACAGGAAATGGGGAAATAGAAAACGTTTGTGAAAAAAAGTTGTAACTTTGCCATACATAATTTTATTTCACTAATTTGATTTTGTAGCACTAGAAAACATAGTAATTAATATTTTTCAAACCATAAAATTTAAACAATGTCTTAAAAGATATTTATGATTCATGAATTATTGGTTTTTTGCTTCGTACATATTTTAAAATTAAAAATTAAAGAATTGACTTTTAATAATGCTGTAATTCTTTAATATTGCAAATATTTTTGTTTTATATTGATCTAATTTTAGATTTTGGTTTTATATTAATCTAATCTTTTGAAAATTTGAGATAGACACATTTATTGGACAATCCATTGCACTGTGGTGAGTGCTGTAAGGATGCAGTGAGAAATGGTAAAGAATCTCTTTTTAATTACACTAAGTAAAAAGACAAATAAATATACACCCAAATAACTCTTTTGCCAGATATCACCGTTTCGCCACTATATGAACAGATGGTGAAGATTTATTTTACCTGATTCTAATTAGGAATATGACAGGGCTCAATGTTTGGATCCAATAAATGTATATTTTCAGAAATATCCTAATTCATTGATAGAATCATATAAATAGAGCAAAAGTTAAAAAAGTCATATATATCAGAAAAAGAAAGATGTTTCCATTATTTATAAAAACCAGTTCCTAACAAAAAGAAATCAGATATTGCTTTAGGCAAGTACTACCAGGACTTAGGTAATAAGTGGTTGATTGCAATGGATTTTCACTTTGTATGACTTTGCATAAGCCTGGGTATTTTAATGACAAATGTGGAATTTTTCAAACCTTTGCTGCTTGGGTATAAATTGTCCTTATTGTACTTCCCATTTCATTTTTGACACTCTCGTTTGTAATAGATTTAATCTGCTAAAAAAAGCAAAACTTGAACTTTGCAGAGTAAATTTTTAAAATTTATTTAAAAAATAAATTCTGAGAATATATATTCTCCTTTACTGAAATCATTTTGAATAAAACATTGGTTTTGCCTTTTAAATCATTGAACACTGTCAAAATATTATGTTCACAATCTTTTTCTTAATTCTCTCAATATAGCAATCTGATGTTTGTAACTCAGGGACTTACTGTAATAGCTTCTGTTCGTAATTGTGAGTTGTAGGTAAGTTAGATATTTGTAACTTGAGGACTGCCTGTATACTATTAACAAACAGTAATTATGAAACTCTTATATTTCTATGTTTCCATTCATGACGGAAAAAATATTGAATATTAATTAACTCAAAACTGTTTCTTTCTGTGAGTACACATTTTTCCCTGGGCCCATTTGTGGTATATTGCCATGCTAACACATTTTAAAAATAAAGAAAGAAATATACCAAAAAGCATTGACCTAAATATAGATCATTTCTTCTTACTGAGTTGAAAGAATTAAACAAAGAGATAATAAATGTATTAATCAGGGTTCATTTAGTTAACAAACTCATTTAGTGTCAGCAATCGAACTCACCATGCCTTAAATAAGACGTTTGTAACCTTACACAATGAAAAACTACGGTCTAGGGTCTAGTTTTTCCTTCAGGAATCACTAAATTTATAAGTCTCAATTATGTCCATAAGACTATGTTTTTCTTCTTTTCTATCTGTTGAATTTGCCATATTTCTATTGGCAAATTATTCCCATAAAATAACAAAAGTTGCCACAATAGTACCGATTCAAATGCTCTTTTTAAGTTTATAACCTTAGAAAAGAGATTTTCTTTCACCCTGAATCTTTATCATTTGCCTCAGATGCTGGATTGATAACTATATCAAAAGAAATTCTGATTAGTTTAGCCCAAACCTATAGAACTGTACATAATTGAGAGAAATAAGGTTCATCAAAGCCTAGAGCAGTTCAATTACTAAAACAAAGAGAGAGCTTTCCTAGACACACAAAAACAGCAGATGCAGGTAAAGAGAAAAAGATAAAATTTACACTCTTGAAATTAATGTGCATATAAATAAACTAGCAGGGTAACATATCTTTATTATTTTGTTTAAGGAAGCTATCTTAAAGAGACACTTGAAATGTATATATGCTCTATATGAAAATTCTATTCTATTACCTGGAAAGTTTTTTAACAAAATATAAATAACCATCACTAATCTATGAAGAGATCTGTAGAAACTTAGAAATATAGGGAAATAAATAACATTTGTTAAATATTTACCTTTTAATAAAAATGTCAAGATATTTTTATAAGTAATGTATTTCTTACTTAAAAATACACGCAGCTCTTTTGCTATTGATGCTATCCCGTCGCACTGACAACTTCCCTGACTCATTCTGTGATATTGTCATTATATTTTAATCCAAATAGTATAATGTCAGCCCCTTCCCCCAAAAAAGATTGTCCCAATTACAAATATAGGTTTTGTTGCAAACATTTCAATCAAACTATTTAGTAAATTGATTCAAGAGTGTACTAAGAGATCGGTCATCATGTTCAAGAAGGTTTTATTGCAGGAATGGACGTGTGTCCCAATATTAGAAAAAACTATCAACATAAAGGAATTACACAGTTAAATAAAAATATGATTATGTAATAGAGGTAAAGATCTGAAAAAAGGCAACATGTTTTACAATTTGTCTTTTTAAAACTCCCATACTTTGTAGAAATAAAAACTTCCAAATTGAATAGTCTGGACAATGGTCATGAGATCTTTCCCACTGGAGATAAAGTCCCTTGAAAGTACCTAATATAGTTGGCCAAAGCCCAAGCTACAACATGTGATACTAGCCACATGGACCCAAACCTAACCATAGAAAAATACTCTTTAAAAGTCCTGTATTTCTGTTAAAAGGTAGGACAGAGGTCTTTTGAGATATTAGTCTGCTGCCAGCCTCATCTGCAGGGTAATGAATGAATATTTATTTCCTTGTCCTCAAACAATTTGTCCTCATTCTTTCTCCTCACTGATTTGGCCTCACGGACAAGTACCAAACTTTCCCATAACAATTATGTCAATGGATGCAGAAAATACTTTGACTAGAATTTACTAAACATACTTGAATTCTCTAGATTTGACAAAGAATCTTTTCCACATTCCTTGTCAAATATATTAAATGTTAAAATAGTAAGTCATTGCCACCAAAACATTAATGAGATATAAATGCCAGCTCTTATCACTATAGTTTAACATAATTTGGAGGGTTCTAATATGTCCAGATAGTTTTATAACTAATCTATTCTGCAATAAATCTCTGGTATCAATAATGTTATAACTTTGAGGAGGTTGAGGACAAATAGCTAAAAAAGGTAGAGAGAATGAAAGGAAGCACCTGGGTCTCTGATGACAATGTTAACATCAGTTTCTACCCTTGTCTCAACAGATCAAGTGGCAATGAAAATTGCCTTTATTTAATTAAACCATAGATAGTTGGAATTTCTATAATTTGCTAATAAACTTCTTCATTATTACAATCCCTACTCATGAAATAATTAAAATTAACAATAATATTAAATAACATAGCTGAATACTATGTAGATATGCAAAAATTAATATTTTTTCATATTACTAATAATTGGTTAGAAAGTGAAATAGAAAAATAAATATCATAACATACTAAAATGTAGTAAATAAGAATGAAGCTATCACAAATAATGAGGAACTTATATTTTTTAAAAAGAATAACTTAATACTTAAATTTAGGAACATGAAACAAGTCTAAAGAGAACATAACATATTTGAAGGGTCAGGAGAAAACTTCTAAATACGGATCAAAAATGTTTTCATATAGTAAATGAGAAAATATTATGAATGGTATGTCAATCAGGTTGATAAAAATATCTCAGATTGCATGTGAAGTCCCACACTGTACCCCATGGTTGAACTAATGTACACAGCTATGATTCAATAAAAATAAATAAATAAATAAAAGAGAACATAATGCATAAGAATATCAGTATAGGCCAAATCAATATATAAAATTGCTGTAGCTCTAATAAAAATAACAAATAATTTTATGTAATTCACAAAATTATTTTTAAAATGGGGGTAGAAGATAAATGTATATGAATTTTCCTGAACACTTTGAAATAGAACAGTATCTGGGAGCTTATCCTCCAAGATACTAAAATAAAACCATTCAAACTTAATGAAATTGGAGGAGTATAGTTATGACAGAAAAATAGTCAAATACATTCCAGTGTATATTAAAACTTATTAAGTAATAGACATATGCGACATTTCAATTCTGTAAAAGAATGATAACCTAGGGGCGGCACCTGTTGTGGCTCAGTGGGTAGGGTGTAGGTCCCATATACCGATAGTGGTGGGTTTGAACCCAGCTGCAGCCAAACTGCAACAAAAAAATAGACAGGCATTGTGGCAGGCCCCTGTAGTCCCAGCTACTCGGGAGGCTGAGGCAGGAGAATCACCTGTGCCCAGGAGTTTGAGGGAGGTTGCTGTGTGAGCTGTGATGCCACAACACTCTACCGAGGGCAATAAAGTGAGACTCTGTCTCTAAAAAAATAAATAAGTAAATAAAATTTTAAAATGATAGCCTAAATAATAATGTTGTTGGCAAAGGAAATAATAATTAGAATGAATAGAAAACCTATAAAATAGGAGAAAATATTTGCAAACTTCAAACCTGATAACGGCTGATAATAAAAATTTATAAATTATTCTAGCAAATCAACAAGAAAAAAGAAATGAACAACCCTATTAAAAAGTAGGCAAAAGACATGATAGAAGTTTTTCAAAAGAAAGTGGAGAAATGGTTTCCAAACATATATATTTAAAAGAGCTCAATGTTACTGATCATCAGGGAAAGGTACACTAGAACTACAATGAGATATCACTTTACCCCTATTAGAATGGCAAAAGAAATTAATGCTGGCGTGGATGCAGATAGAATGGAATGCTTCCACACTGCTAGTGGAATTGCAATTTAATACAGCCTCTGTAGAAAATTATGAAGCTACTTCAAATAAATAAAAATAAATTAACCAGTTGATCCAGTAATCTCAAGGAAAAGAAGTCATTATGTCATAAAGACACCTCCACTGAAATGTTTATTTCAGCACAGATTTCGATTGGAAAGATATGGAACTGATCTGAGTGTCCATCAATTCATGAATAGATGTGCATACACACACACACATATAAACACACCACACATTGGAATACTGCTCGGCCATAAAAGAAATGAAATAATGTATTTTGCAGCAACTTGGATGGAATTGAAAAAACATTACCCTAAGCAAAGTAGCTCAGAAATGAAAAAACACCACACATACTTCAATGAATGGGAGCTAAATAATGGGCACCAACAGGTACAGAGAGATGTAAATGCCATTGAATCAAAGAAGCAGGGAGGTGAGAGGCAGTGAAGGGTAAAAACTTGCTTGCCAGTTACACAAAACACTGTCAGGGTGATGTACACACTAAAAGTCTCAAATTAAGTATTTACAAAGTATCATGTAACAAAAATAATTGGATGCCCTTAATAATCTGAAATTATAAAAGTTAATAATATAATTTTAAAAAAGAATATAATAACAGGTGCAATGTATGGGTATACAGCACACTTTCTGGGTGAGGGACTCAACTACAACTCTGACTTTATCTTACAAATGGAAACAATGTAACTTAATCATATGTACTCTCATATTAATTCAAAATAAAAAACAAAGCATTAATAATTTCTAAGAAGAGGGGATAATATATCACTTTTAGAACTATATAAATGTTGGGAATGTTTATATGCCTGCCTCTGCCATGGATTTTTAAGCTTTCTTACTGAAAATTCTTAAAGAATTTCAGTAAACATATGGATATAAAAAACACAGACACCTCTAGGTTGAAATCATGTATTTTTTTTGGTAATGTGTGTGTGCGTGTACACATGGACATGAGTATGATTTTACTTTTATGTGTCCTAGTGAGGCATTGGGAGCTCAGTAACTTAAGTTAATCTATTGGTATCCTCATACTCTTTGTAATCCCTGGAATCTCCAGCTTCTATATCTCAAATCCCTCAAAATCACATATAATGTAATAGCACAAAATAGAAAAAAGAATGGACTCGGCAAACTTAGAGTTACATCTGTGTTCTGCAGTAATGATTGAACACTCATGTTTATGAATACAGTCACACATTCCACAGTATCAATTGAGTGCTAGGCTCTAGGGATAAAGCAGTGAACAAGACAGTCCAAACATCCTATCACCATGGTGCTTAAAGTGTGGTCAGATTTTTCATGTGTAAAAATGAATAATATTAATAATTCTTACCTCTTGCAGTTCTAATGAAATTTAATGAGTTAATGTAGGCCAGAGGATTGAAATAAGCAAGGCTCTTAGTAATTGTTAATTAGTCCTTTAATCTCTTGGGCTTTCTCAAATGAAGATGAAAATACATCCAAAAAGTAGTGCCCTGTTAATGGATGCTAATGCGTCCATTGGAAGAACTACCCTTCCTTTTTCTTCTTTTCTGATTGATATGCATGTGAAATAACAACAGTATAAAAAACAGGGAAACAAAAAAATGTCACTAAGGGAAATGGGGTAAGGTGGACAGCTACATTATTCTTCCTTTTTAGCAGGAACATCTAGTTTCACAATTTGATTCTCAGTTTTTGCAAACACAAAAACCTGTTAATCAGGATTAACCTGTTAATCATTACTTGTTATACTCAATGTAAACATTATTGATTTTTAAAAGTTTCGACTATTATTACCTTCTGAAGAATCCAGTTGTATTTTTTTTTCTGCTTTTGTATAATTAGCACACTGCCATGCACATAAACATTAAGTAAATTCTAACTGAATAAAAATCAATGACATTTAAAATAAATGATATGCAACATTAATTGCCTTTTAATTATTCTTGCCCTTTAATATCCAAACTATAAAGAAAAAAAACATTGATAATGCCACAAGTTAAAGCAGAGGTTGTAAAGTTGATGACAACTTAACCGGGCAATTAGGTATTATTTTCTATTCCTAGACAAAGTTTTGTCTCTCTGTCAATAGTATAGCCTTAGAGTAGTCATTTTCAAATTTTGTTTTTGGAGGCCTCATGTTCTACCTTTGGAGGGAATGAGAAGTAGTCTGACTTCATTCCACCAGAGCAGCCCAGATTTTAATCTTTTTTTCTGTTTTGAGTTTCTAACATTAGACCTCTTGGAAATCTTATTTTCCTTAAAATCATCAAAAACACTCTCTGAGGTAATTAGCTAAACATGATTTAAGAATAAAAATTCACTGCATGAAATAAGGTTTAGATTATATATCTTAGTCACTATGCTTAGAATGTTAAAAATTTCAGAGACAAAATCATACAGTAAAATATATAGAGAGATCTACCCTCAAGGCTATCTCATGAAAAAACTAAAGATGGCCAAAAACAAATAAACAAAACAGATATCTTTAGATCAATCTGGAAAGGTTTTTAGCAGGTGTTCCATTTAGAACCAACCCACTATTCAATAGAGAGCATGGTAATTATGAAAATTATTTTTAGTAGGCGAACTTCTGAAGCTATCTGCACATCAAAATTTGAAACTTCTCAAAATGAACCCAATTTCAACTATGAGTTCAGGTTTTAAATTATGGAGAATGCAAAAACAAGATTTTCACAGTAGAAAAATTATGATAAACTGAACTTTTGAGGACGTATTTCCTCATTTATCTAGGCCAAATAATTTATTCAGCTTAGCTGAACAAATAATTATTAATAATCTATGATGATAAGGCAGGGAGTTGCTAGTAGAAATACAAAGAAACATAAGACATATTTTCTGTCTATGGTAAAGAGTTTCTTAAAACAGAGGAAATGGTCTTCTGTGATGGACAGAGTTAAGAAAAACTTTACACAACAGTAATATTTGAAATTTGTCTTGTGGGATGAATGAGGAAGTGCTGAATTAAAATTATAATAGTGATCAAGGTAGAATTTATTGAATGTCCAAAAAAAGCAAAGATATGGAACAATGTACTGATTCAAAGAATTATGAATAATATAATAAAACTGGAGTTAAGGGAAAAAGACAAAAACAGGATGGAGAAAACTTGAAGATAAGACTTGTGCAGGTTTTTTGTTTTATCTCTAGACATTAAAAAGGACACATTTTGAGCAGGAAGGTCAGCACCCCTGACAGTGGAAGGTCACCATTTCTTAATGTGTAGGTTAGACCGGAAGAGACAGGATGGAAGGGATAGAGAAAAGGGCATAATTCACTTAGAATCTTCAGGATTGATTTCAAATACTTCATCTCTGCTGATATTTGTGTATAAACAATTGTGCATTTTATCTCTTTCACTATAATATAATCTTCCTGAGATAGTTTATGGTGTTCTTTCTATATTCAACAATTCATTCAGTTTGTGGCACATGCAAGAAGATCCCTAGGAATCATTGTTTTAAATTACTATTGTTGAAAATCAAGCAAAAAGAAAATGTAGTGTTTAATTCTATTACTTTACAATGTACTTCCAGCTCTTGAATTGCAATGGAGGAGACTGCTGTATAAATATCAATAGAACAGCTCTCTTGCTCCAACCCGAACATGAGTTTTTGTAACTGTGTTTCTTAGTGAAGCATTGTCATTAATGACTAGTAGAGTTTCTAAGGTTTAAATGACCATAGATGTTCTAACAGGCAACCTCCATAGGACAAAGAAAATGATACAAATAAAAGGAATATAAAAATTCTAGGTTTACTTAGCCATAAAAAAAGAGCTACTTGCTAGGTAAGTGGTCTTTTAAAATTTGCAACTTTGTTTTATTTACTGGAAATAGGTGTGGACTTTAAATATATTTAAAAATACTATCAGGTTATTTAAAAAAAAAAAAAAACTGGGCAGCACCTGTGGCTCAAAGGAGTAGGGCACCGGCCCCATACGACAGAGGTGGTCGGTTCATACCCAGCCAAGGCCAAACACTGCAAAAAAACCCCCCCAAAACAAAAAAACACCTGGCATTTATACATATTTTCTGAACTAATTAAATTGATATTACCACATTTAGTCACAAAATAAATAAATGAATAAATACATAAAATGAATAGAATGAATGTGTCCTGTTTCCCTGACAACATCATGTATTAATTTCCTTGAGCATGTATCTAAACACAAAGGCATGAAATTGTGAGAAGAAACTCTGATTAAAAATTATTATTATGCAGGTAAAATTTTCATAGCCATTACTTAATTGATGAGAGACTGAATAATTATTTTTTGCCACAATAGTAAAAATAAACATAAGCAACATAACATTCAAATGGTCTCTCGCATTTTTATTTTTAATTAATTAATTACTTGATTAACTTTTGAGACAGAGCCTCAAGCTCTCACTCTGCGTAGAGTGCTGTGGCATCACAGCTCACAGCAACCTCCAATTCCTGGGCTCAAGCGAGTCTCTTGCCTCTGCCTCCCAAGTAGCTGGGACTACAGGCGCCCACCACAATGCCCGGCCATGTTTTGGTTGCATCCGTCATTGTTGTTTGGCTGGCCCAGGCTAGATTCGAACCCACTAGCTCAGGTGTATGTGGCTGGCGCCTTAGCCCATTGAGCCACAGGCGCTGATTTTTTAAAGCATAGATTTTAAGTAAATTTGTTGACACATTATTCAGTCAGAATTGCAAATTTGCTTTTCTGATATGTATATTTGTATATATTGATTTTAGACAAGGTTCAACATGACAAAATATTCATGATTTCATAATGTTTGCATCTATATTATAAATGAAACTACAATAAAAGATTTTGGTAGCAATCCTAGGATAGGCAGTAGCAATTTCACAAACTTGGAATTGATTGATAGGTTACAGAAAAAATATTAGAACTCTGGAATATTTGGGAGATTTTAGATCTTTACTGTTATATTTAAGTCTTTAGTAGTTAGAAGATTTTTCTTTTTTCCAGGAAAATTATTTAATGTGTACAAATTTGCATAGTCTATTCTGGGAAAAGCTAGGAGTCCAGCACTAAAGCATAGGGACAGTATAAATGCACTGGGTTTGCAAAAAAGATACATTTCAAAGGAAAAACTAATTTTATTTAAAGTTAAGTGGCATCAACATTTGCAGTTAAATTAAGGAGGAAATGATTTTGTTAGAATGTATTCTTGCCTGTGTTCTGGAAAACTTTTATTTTATAAATGCAATTAAACTAGAATTTAAAAGTATTCTCTGGTGGTATTAAGATAAGGTTTTTCCTACAGTAGCAATTCACCATTACCTTTGTAGTTAACCTTGAAGCCAACAGATCCAACACTTTCATCTGTTTGAAGGTGCAGCCACATTTGGCTACTCATGCTCACTATCAAGTCGGGTACAAAGCTTCCAGTCAACCTAAAAAGAGATGGGCATACAAGGGAGAGATGGGTTATTAAAACACCGTCTCCACGACATTATGAGACAGATGTAGTTCTCAATATTTTCTTTGCTAGGAAAAACAAAAACCTGTCACATAAACTTTCATAACTTTGGGTTGATGTAATAGAAGAGACAAACTAATAAATTTGGTGATCAAGGTTATTAAAATACTATTTTATTTTTTAAACTAAGTTAGGTCTTTCATATCCCTGAGGCCAGATTATTAAATTTTATACCATCAGAGAGACTTATATAGTACTTTCTTTTAAACTGAAAAGAAAAAATGATCCATAACAACTTCAAGTATTTTAACACCAAAAATGCATATTATTTAACCTTTCAAATATCACAGAACTTTATCCTAGAGAAATATTATTTAAAATATTAAAATACTATGTAAAATAATAAGATGGCAAGGAGTATAATCCTTTAAAATACTAATGCCAAACAAGCCTTAAAATATAGTACCTATATTATAGGCTGTCTGTGTCATATATGTTTAATATAAATAGTTTTATTTAAAAAAATATGCTACTTCTTTGATGTGGCATAATTGAATATATGCATTAATAGTTTCTCATTCAATAATGCACAACTTTATGAACATAATAAAGGAAATTAACATTGTTTCCTCTGTCATTATTAATGCTGCAGTCTCTTACTTGAACTGAATCCAAGGGTCATGCAAAGGATAAAAGTAAATGAGTTAATAAGACCTTGGGAAGAAAGTGTGTCAAGAATTGAAAAAAAAAAAATGAACTTACTGCAGAGTGACTGTCTATAGTGACATGGGATTCTAAATTATATACAAAAAGATAGGTTTCTAACAGAGGAAATTAGTAAATGGTTGTCTTGTGTATTATAAGAAAAACCAAAGATTACTGGAAAATTACAACAGGAAAGTATAAAGTTTCCATTCATAACATATAAACCATCCATTCCTAAGAAAGCATTGAAAATTTGTCTCCAGGATGGTGAGTACCCTATTATTATTATTATTTTTTAAATTTATTTTTTATTAAGTCATTTGTACATAGATAATACATACATTTATGCCATTATGAGTACCCTATTATTAACGTGACAGCCAAATGCCCTGCTCAGTAGTCAGCCACTAAAACTTCAAAAACAAAATTACACTAGAAAACCACACTGGCACCATTTTCCTGTGTCACTACATTAACAAAGAAACTCGGTAAAATATTATGATTTAATTATGGAGTTATACATACTATGGAGAAATATTATGAGATATCAAGATACTATTAATATTTTTAGACATTGTTTAACAATAGATTATATTCCTTTTCTTCCTCCCAAAGCAAATTAAAAGTCACTAAGTACACATATTTATACATTGGCTATATACACATATACATTATCATTTAAAACACCTTTTAGTTAAACTTCATGGTACCTGAAGTCCCAAATTGGTGAGTTCTAGGTACTAATCTTTTGAGCTCCAGTAGAGAGACTAATACTGGTTTATGGGCAAGAGTAGGGACTCAAATTCAGAGGCAGGACAGAAAGAAATGTAAAGCTTTTATGAAATGGGCATGAGAGCTTACGTCTACAGCATGTGCATCTGATCAGACACACTATATCAAACATGCCAACAACTTATCTCATAGTGAATAGTAAAAGTCATTTTTCTGCAAAAATTTAATTATTAGTCTTTATTCCATCCTCTTTATTCTTCTCAGCCCTGAACTGTCTTACCAGACTGAAACCTCTAGAATGGTGATCTGAACTAACGGAGCAGAATAACTAACATAGGCAGACTAAGTTGCTCCTTTTCTCACTTGTTCTTCTCTTGGTCTTGATTCTCCACCTATTGGTAGTTCCCAACTGCTAGTGTAAGGGTGTACATCAATGTAATAAATTAATAAAATAATTTAAGTAATAAATTCCTATTTCTTTGTTTCCCCACATTTTGTAATGAAGATTCAATAGGTGGTCAGAGTCTTCATTTGTGACCCTGGACAGAGACTGGAATATGAACAGCAATGCCTGAATTCAGTGGAAAAACTGAAGATCACTTAGCCCCACCAGAGTAATATGAGATATTCAGAAATCTAAAAAAATCCCCCTTCTGGTGCTCTGCTCTTTTGGAATAGGGGAATAGCAGGGAATGGTGATCTGACATTGTGCTGGATGAGGACCTTGAGCTGGATGAGTACCTTGAGCTAAAATCAATCAGTTCATCACTTTGGGCCCTAGAAATAACGACACTGATTTAATTTGAGTCGTAAAATAAATAAAAATAGATGAAAAAGTATCCAATGTACTCAGCCCTAATATGAAACTAATTTATAGCTTTCCTATGAAGGCTAAAACCCAATTATAGCATAGGAATACAGGGAAAGGGGAAAGGAAGGGGAGGGGGAGGGGGGAGTATGGGTGGAGGGAGGGCAATTAGTGGGATCACACCTACGGTGCATCTTAGCAGGGTACTGGGGAAACTTATTAAATGTAGAGTATCAATGTCTTTATATAGTGATCAAGAAAATGCCATGAAGGCTA
>CAUYON010089615.1:0-11541 GCA_963573935.1 Arctocebus calabarensis | reverse complement strand
ATCAATTGATGAAAAAAATCATGGGATAAAATTCAATTTTAATTCATGGTAAAAATTCTTAATAAAATCAGAGAACAAGAGAGAAAACCTCAATTTGATAAAGAGCGTGTATAAATAACCACAGTAACATCATGTCAATGGCAAAGAATTGAATGCTTTCTCCCAATGATCAGGAAAAAGGCAAGGATTCCCTTCTTCTCTCATAACTTTTTTTTCTTTCTTTTTTTTTATTATTATTAAATCATAGCTGTGTACATTAATGTAATCATGGGGTACAATGTGCTGGTTTCATATACAATCTGAAATATTTTCATCAAACTGTTTAACATAACCTTCATGGCATTTCTTTAGTTATTGTGTTAAGGCCTTTATCTTCTGCATTTAGTAAGTTTCACCTGTACCCTTCTTAGATGCACCGTAGGGTCTTACCAATTACCCTCCCTCCACCCATCCTCTCCCCTCCCCTCCCCACCCGTGACCCGTTCCCCATATTCTTGGGCTATAATTGCATTATAGCCTTCATATGAAAGCTGTAAATTAGTTTCATAGTAGGGCTGAGTACATTGGATACTTTTTCTTCCATCTCTCATAACTTTTATTCAACATAGTCTGATAGTTCTATCTAGTGCAATAAAGAAAGAAAAGGAAATAAAAGACACAAAGATGGTGGAGTTATTAAAACCCTTTCTTTATAAATAACCTTATTGTTTATGTAGAAAATCCCAAGGAATATTTATTTAAAAATCACATTATAGAACTAATAAGCTAGTTCAGCAAAGTCATACAATGCAAATTAAACATACGGCATCATATGTAATCTATGTTATGTATCATGTACATGTATTATATACTATAAATGAACAGATGGCATCAAAATGAAAAATATAATGATCAATGATTGTAGATGTATTGAACACAATAAAAATACTTAGATGTCAATCTACATGCTGAAACTATAAAACTCCAATGAAAGAAAAAAGATCTAAGTAGTGGAGAGACATTATGTTTGTGGATTGGTAGATTCAACATAATAAAGATGTGAATTCTCCCTAAATTTATATATAGATTTAATGCAAATTCTTTTCAGAATCCCAGCAAGATATTTTTGTGAAGGTAAGATTATTCTGAAATTTATACAGAAAGGAACTAGTATGACTAAGACAATTTAGGAAGTGGAGTAATGGGAGGAATAAGTCTATTTGATTTTAATTTTTTTTGACACATGGTTTTGCTCTGTTGCCTGGGCTAGAATGCAATGGCATCATCATAACTCACTGCAACCTCAAACTCTTGGGCTCAAGTCATCTTCCTGCCTCAGTCTCCCAAAGAGCTAGGACTAAAGGCAGATGCCACCACACCCAACTAATTATTTTATTTTTTCATCAGGCTGGGGTCTCACTATCTTGCCCAGGCTGTTTGTTAAACTCCTGGCTTCAATTGATCCTCCTATTTTGACTTCCTAAAGTGCTAGGATTCTGGGTTGAGCCTTTATGCTTGTCCTTTCAAGAATAATTGATAACTACAGTAATCAAAACTGTATGGAATTTGTGGAAAGATAGGCACAGAGATCAACATAATAGATTAGAGAACTCAAAAAGAGACCCATACAAATATACCAAACTTATTTTTTTTTCAGTGCAAAAACAGTTCAATGAAGAAAAGATAGCATTTTCAACACATTGTCCTGGAATAACTGGACATCCAAAGACAAAAGTAATGAATATCAACCAAAACCTCACACCTAATACAAAAATTAACTCAAAATGGATAATGGACTTAAAGATAAAATGCAAAACCATAAGACTTTTAGACAAAAACCAAAAGAATAACAGACAACAACAAACCAGGAGAAATATCCTTGGAATATAAGACTAGGCAAAGAACTCTTAGACTTGACACTAAAATTAAGATTCATCCAAAGAAAAATTAATAAATTGGACTTTAGTAAATTAAAAACTTTAAAAAATTAAATTAAGCCATGAGAAAGACTCTATTAAGAGAATGAAAAGACAGACTATGGACTGAGAGAAGATATTTGTGTACGAAATATCTGACAAAGTACTATCATCTAAAATATATGAAGAACTATGGAACACTCAAACCTTAACCCATCCCAGAATACCCCAACCAAAAAAATAAATTTATTATAAAACAGGTAAAAGACATGAAAAAGATATATAGCTGGCCATGAAGCACATGAAAAGATGTTTAGCATAATAACCATTAGGAAAATGCAAATCAAAACCATACTTGTAAGAATGATTAAAATAAAAATAGTGACAACACCAAAAACTAGCAAGGTTGCAGAGAAACTGGATCAGTCATACATTGTTTATGAAAATAAACATGGTATAGACTCTCTAGAAAACAGTTTGGTAATTTCCCACTTATAGGTGGGAGCTAAAAAATCGACCACAGGGAGGTAGAGAGTGGAAAGGCAGATAACAGAGGCTGAATAGAGTGAGGGCAAGGAGAACAATGAAGAGAAACAGGGCAAAAGTTACAAACATTCCGTGTCACAGAAGGAAAAATTCAGTGTCTGGACAACAGAGTAGGGTGACTATAGTTAACAGAAATTTATTGTACTGGGTGATGGATACCCTAAGTACCCTGACTTGATCAAAATATAGATTATATATGAAACAAAATTTCACATATACCCCATAAATTTGTACAAATAAAAAGCAAACAAACGAAAACTACATGTGCAACTCTCATGAGACCCAGAAATTGTACTCTTGGACATTTGTTCCAGAGAAATGAAAACTTATATTCACACAAAATCTTGTACATAAATGTTTATAGCGGCTTGTTTGTAAAGCAGCAAAACTAGAAACAACACAGACTTCTGTCCTTCAATGGATGAATAATTAAACAAAATGTAGTACATCCATACCATAGAACATTACTCAGCAATTAAAAACAGTAAGTATTGTTATATACAAAAACTTGGACGAATCTCCAGAGAATTATGCTGAGTGAAAAAAGGACAATCTCAAAACGTTGCTTTATGTATGATTCCATTTATACAAGGTTGGACATTGAAGTTCATGAACTTGCCACTGTTTTTCTCACATTGGCACACTGTACATACTTCTCAGCAAGGTTTCAGAACCTTGGAATGTTGAGGTCTCACAATTGTGTTTATGTCAAAGTGTGGTGAGTTTTTGCTGAGTGGTGTTCATTATTATTGTTGCCTGTTTTTGTGTGCTGACCTAAGAATGCTGGAGCTTGAATTAGAGCAATGAACAAACATTCTTAAATTTCTTGTTAAATGCATCAAGAAGGGAAGTGAAATCAAGGACATGTTAGTCCAAGTTTATGGGGATAATGCCAACAAGAGAATGGCAGTGTGCACAAGGATTAAACATTTTTTTTTTTTTTTAAGGAAAGAAAGCATCAGTGATGAAGGGAGGTAGGTCAGGGTGGCCAGTAATGAGCAGAACTGATGGAGAACATGGCCAGGATGTGTCTAATTGTGCACCAAAACAGTTGACTGTGAGAAGCATAGCAGACCAAGTAAGCATTGATAGAGAAGCAGGAAAATTTTAACTGAAAATTTTGGCACAAAAACGATCCCAAAGGAGCTCACCAATAAACAAAAGTCAAGGAGAGTCTAAGTTTGTCAAGACCTTTTGGAGAGACAGGGTGACGTTTTGGGCCATGTTATCTCTGGTGATGAAAAAAGGGTGTACCAACATGACCCTGAAACAAAGCATCAAAGTGAAAGATGGAGTCAGCTAATTCTCCATGACCACAAAAGTTCTGTCAGTCCAAATCTAGAGTCAAAACAATGTTGCTAATCTTTTTTTTTGTTGTTGTTGTTATCAGAGGGATTACTCATTTTGAATTTGTACCAATTGGACAAACAGTTAACCAGGTTTATTATTTGAAAGTGTGAATGAGTTAGGAAAAATGACCTGCAGTTTTCACCAACAGCTCATGGTTCTTATGTCACAACAGTGCATCAGCTCCTATGACACTGTCTGTGTGGGAGTTTTTAGCCAGTAAACAAATAACTATATTGGAACATCCTCTCTACTCACCTGATCTGGTCCCCAATGACTTTGTTCTTTTCTTGAAGATAAGGGAAATAGTGAAAGGAAGATATTTTGATGACATCAGGACATCAAGGTTAATATGATGGCCATTCCAGGAAAAAAGTTCCAAGATTGCTTGGAAGGGTAGACTAGGCACAGGTGTTGGTACACAGCTTCCCAAGAGGAGTACTTTGAAGGTAACCATAGTGGTACTCAGCAATGATGTACGTAGCACTTTTTCTGGGATGAATTCACAAAACTGTCAGACCTCATTTACCAATCTCTAAACAACAAAATTATGGAATTGGAGAGCAAATTAGTGGTTGTGGGAAGTTAAAATGAGAACAAATTAGAGGTGAGAGTTAAGATAGGAGGAAGGAATAGTTGGGCATTGTGGCAGGCGCCTGTAGTCCCAGCTACTTGGGAGGCTGAGGCAAGAGAATCACTTGCTGAGTTGTGACAGCACAGCACTCTACCCAGGGCGGCATATGTGAGACTCTGTCTTAAAAAAAAAAAAAAAGAAAGAAAAAAGATGGGAAGAAAAGAAGTGTGTGTGACTATAAAAGGCACCATGAGCTCTTGAGCCGTCCTTCTCTGTATCTTGACTGTGTCAATGTCAAAATCCTGTTTGTGCCACTGCACCATAGTTTCACAAGATGTCACTATCAGAGGAATCTGGGGAAAGGGTACATGGGATCTCTGAATTATTTCTTACAACTGAATGTGAATCTACAAGCTCAAATAAAACATTTAACTAAAAAGTAAAAAGAAAAGCAACAATGATTGAGTACCTGTGCCCCATACATACTTCTTAGCTCCTAGAACTGCCTCTGGTGGATAGAAGGTACTTAATTTTAATGAATGAATAAGCCAAGAATCTGAAACAAGGAAATAATCAATTATTTGATATTTATTTAATATTTTCAAATCTTAAAACTGGATACTCTTTGGTCCCATGATCTACAGGTGTTTTAGAGTCCCTTCCTCTCCTCCATCATTTTTGCTTATTTTTCTAAGTTTGTGTGCAGAGCTTTGACGAATTAGAAATAACAGAATATGTTACTCACACAAGCCAGTTGGGAGAAGTTTTATTCCGTTTTGCTTTTCTTTCCTTATGGATGATACCAGTTTCACAAATTATATCCAGCTTTTGCAGTTCTCCAGATCTGGGTCTTTCCCAGAGGCCATTAGCCCATTGTAAATCACCGGGCCAGTATCCTCCCAGGTTCATGTTTTATGTAATCTAGCACCCAGTGAGTTTTGGGAAGGAATGTTTTGGGGGAGGGAGTTGCAACCCTTTGGACCTGCTTTGATGCGGACTCTCAGTTTACCACCCCCACTGAGCAGGGCCGCAGTCTCAGGCGTCTAAGGGCGCAGTCTCTGAGAACTCACTCTGGTGGAGCCGAATCCTACACCTCTGAGGTCTGGAGAGTACGTTTTGCAAGTCATGAAGGACCAATGATGAGATTAATGATTGATATGCTCCCAAGGGAACTGGTGTGTTAACAGTCACCCCAGAGGAACGGGGAGGCCTGGCGTCAGTTTATCGCACAACTGATGGAACGGTTCCCTCTGGTGGCACGAGCCGGCACTGCAGAACAAAGCAAAAGCCTGCCTCGTACTTTCAGGTACCAAAGCTAAAGAAAATAGAGCCTTTTCTTAGTTTAGGCCTTAACTCGCAACGTCTGATGTTCATGAAACCTTCAAGATTTATCAAACAAGCCAAATTCCACGAGCACGAAGAGAGGTCCTAGATTATGACTGGTGAACAGAATCAGCCACCCAGATGCAAAACTTTGCCTTGGATATTCTAGCCTGTCCTTCAGCTCTTTTTTATCCTCTGTGCAGCAGAGCTTTCCTGAGCTCAGCCCAACACATACACATTAAGATATCAGTGCTATTGTCTTACCAAGATTTGTAATCTAGTATCAGACTGCTATATTTTCCGTAAAATCAGGTATTTAGCAATGGAAATACATTCTAAGCCATGCTTAATTCTCATAACAACCACGAAGTTGGTTTTTATTCTATTCTTTATTTTTCAGGTGGAGAAACAGAAGCATAGAGATTATGTAAAGTTCCCTGTCTCACATAGCTAGGAAAAAGTCCGACTCTAATCTTTGACTTAAGTAAAATGACCCAACTCATGCTCCTGATTTTGTGATTTGGGGCAGAACATTGGAGAACCTCTAAGGCATCCTTACCTGGGAAATGGGGATAATTTCTGCTCTGTGCACTGAACTAGGTTACTGTGAGACCATCCATTTATTTCCCCAATACTTTTTGAGTGCCAATTATAGGCCCACTGTAGAAACAACTGAGATGACAAATTTGTTCTTGCCTTTGTGGAATTTATATTCTAATGAAGGAGGCAGAAAAAAAAGCCTCAAATAAATAAAGTCATTACAAATGTCCTAAGGGTTAGGACAGCAGTGATGAAGGCAGTTACCATAGATTAGGGAGGAGGGTGATCAGTGAGAGGTCAGTGGAGATGACATGTTAGCTGAGACCTGGAGGCTCACTGAGAGGAACCAGAGGAAAGAGTGGGAGACTAGATCGTTCCAGATGAATGGGAATGGGCAAAAGTCAGGTGGTGAAAAAGAGTGAGAGAAGACCAGCACAACATCATCAATGAAATTACTGTACATGCAGGTGTAGAAAAAGAGATCAAAATTGAGGAGTGAAAACAAATACTCTGAAATAAAAGCACGGATGCATTTGCTGCATTTAGGCCAGTTAAAACCAATGATTTTATGAGAAAAACTGGATTACATAACCTCAATGTTCCTTTGCGCCCATATAGGCATCACTTGACTCTGCTGCTTCCCCCTCCTAGTGTGGCAGGATAGTTTATCGAACATTTGAGTTTATTTTTCTATATTTTCTCCTTCCTTATTACATATGGGT
The DNA here is from genome assembly GCA_963573935.1 of Arctocebus calabarensis. Taxonomy (NCBI): domain Eukaryota; kingdom Metazoa; phylum Chordata; class Mammalia; order Primates; family Lorisidae; genus Arctocebus; species Arctocebus calabarensis. The sequence goes on along the minus strand of CAUYON010089615.1, from coordinate 4,594 downwards.
GTTTTGCCTCAGAAATTATTTGAAGTTTTATTCAGTGTTTTTGTTAAATCCTAGACCATGAAGGTGTAAGGATGGATGGTATTTTCTCTCTCTATTGGCTCTCTGTACCATTAGTTTCTTTTAATTCTTATGTTTTTCTTTATTTACCCAAGTGATACCTAATTTTTGTAAAATACATACAAATGGTATCTGTATACCATGGAATACTATTCAGCCATTAAAAAGATGGGGACTTTATATCTTTTGTATTAACCTACATGGAAGTGGAACACATTCTTCTTACTTAATAAAGCATCACAAGAATGGAGAAGCAAGAGTCCAATGTACTCTATTCTAATATGAAGGCAGCAGATGAGCTAATATAAGGAATGGGTAGGGGAATGAGCAAGAGGGGGAAGGATTAGGAAGAAGAATAGGGGTCACAGGGTATGGAAAAAAAAATTTTAAAAGGCACTCAAATTAAAAAAAAAACATTTATAATTGTTCCCAAACTGAAATATTTAGGAATAAACCTATCAACTATGAAATATTGATTAAAGAACTCAAAAATTAAATAAAGAGACATATTCTGTTTGTAGATTGAAAAACTAAAAAAAAAATTAAATACATTTAAATAACCCATGCAGAAGTAAGAATTGTTAACATTTTAGTGAAGTCTTCTGCAATCTACATTTTTCCTTTCTCGTTTCTCTGAAATTCACATATCTTACCACTAGTAGGTGAAAGATTATCATATCATTAATATTATGTAGGCTAATTAAGGCAGAGATAAGGTCTTTTTCACTTTTTATGTTTTCTAAAACTCTTTAAAAATAATTAGCCTGTAAAAGTTACTAACAAAGATCATCACTTTAAGAATGAAGTGCCCTAAGGAAAATACATAGGCTGTACTTACAATTATTTAACTTTAAAGCTTAATTATATAATCAATTTAAAATATTTTATCACACACTTAACATTTATTTTAATGTAAATTATACACAACTTTGAGGATTCAAGCTTGCTATTGCTTGAATGTGGTAAGAGTTCTGTAGGCTCTGCTATTAACTTAATATTTTCTTTTCTCTCTGATTTCTATTTCTCTAAGGTATCCTCACATCAGAGAGAAGAAGGAAAAACTACAGAAAAGATTTTAAAAACTCCTCAAACCTGGCAGAATATGTGGCACATGATAGATATTCAATAAACACTAGTTTACTTACTTCCTTTCTGAGTCTAAGAACATAGAAGCTACCCTCGTGTATTTTTCCCACATTAGATGAAAATATTTTTCCTTAATACATTTTTTCTTTCCCTCCTTCTATCTCTGTTTCTTTCAAGAAGGATACTTATTACTTTTAGAAATATTTAAACCTTTAAGCATGATGCTGAGAATCATGCTTAGATCTGCTGGGAAAAATGATGATAACACAAAAGTATTAATGTGAGATTAAGTGTAAATAGCAGCTGTTTTGTTTTACTCATTATTTCTGTAGTTCTTTCAGAAATGATGTGTTTTCCCCTAAGTCCTGCAGAATATTGCAGTTTAAACAGAAATTAAAAAGGTTTTAACTTTTTCACAATACTGTCCTAATTGTCTTCTTTCTTCTTTTTCTTTTTTATTTTTCCCTTTATTTGCTTTCCTTTTTTCATTTTTTTCTTCTGTTTGTATGTGGCCTAAAGGGTTATGGTGGAATATATATTTCTCATACTGTTAGATTGAAAAAAAAATCAATCTTGACATTTGTACTCCCAACTGTTACATTTATAGACACACAAAAAATCTACTGGAAGGTCTTTGCACAAAAGATTATTTGTCTGGGCTTCCCATTTTAAATGTTCTTTTAATTTATTTTTTATTTATTTTTTGAGACAGAGTCTCACCATGTTGTCCTTGATAGAGTGTTGGGGTGTCACAGCTCATAGCAACCTCAAACTCTTGGGCTTAAGTGAGTCTCTTGCCTCATCCTCCTAAGAAACTGGGACTACGGTGCCTGCCACAACTATTGGCTATTTCATTGTTGTTTGGCAGGCCTGGGCTGGGTTTGAACACGCCAGCTCCGATGTATGTGGCTGGTGCCCTAGCCACTGAGCTACAGGTGCCGAGCCCATTTTAAATGTTTTTACATGAATCATTTTAAAAACTTATATGGTTTTGAGGAAATAACTATTTAAAAAATACAATATATGAGTTGAGCTTAATAACAATGCAAATAGATTTGAGCGTAATAAAATTTTGACAGATTAGTAGTGAAACAAACAGTGTATGATAAAAGATAAGCAAAAATTTCAAGTCATCAGGTTAATTTTATAAAGCTGTAATACAAGAGATTTCAGGGAAAACAAGCTATCAATATTACTTCCTTGAAAAAAATTTTAAGTATTGAAAATAAACATTTAAAAATCAATTACAAATGCATTCCCAAATTTTAACATAAATACCACTTGGTTCCCCAGAAGCCATATTGCTGACCATAAGAGACAATGACATACATACTTGTGAACCTAGTAATACGTTTTTACTGTAATTGGAAAATTTAATTGAATTAAAAATGTTTATAAAACACACAGGGAAAAAAGAGTATATCTTCCCAAGACACCATCTTACCTTGACACTCTTTCTCCCTCTCTTTCACTCTCCTTCTTTTTCTCTCTCTCTCACATCCATGGGCACACACACACACACAACCATTTAACCTTATCCTCTTCATTTTGGGGCAAGGTTGGTAGCAAGCTTGGGGACAAAGTGAAAAAAATCACCATGTAGCCAAAGAAACCAGATTGCCATTTTCATCTACCAAGAAACACTTGTATATAGACGAGAAAATATTGAACATTTCTGACAGTAATTTAATGTGATCCATTTAAAAGTCATCTGACAGTTTTAAATATGGAAATTTTACTTTCTCATCTACATCAATAGATATTCAAATTTCTACAATTCCTTATGGCTGTGTCAGTCTTGATGTGCATAATGCCTTTTTAAAATAAAACTCAGCAGAAAAATCTCCATAGTAATCTGGGGTTTGGGAAGAAACAGAATTACTTTTTTGTGACAACTGAATAGCTTTTTAAATCATTAAAGCAATCCTCCATTTTAGCCATTGGTTCCAGCTGAAGGTGAATCTTGAATATAGAAATACTTTCTAGCGTAAATATTTGCAGCATAGCTTGGTAATGGAAGGAGTCTTGGAGTCATTGTCTTCTTTTAGATCTAGACTCCATTTCTCAAGGGACTTGCCCAAAGCCCTTGCAGGACTGGGCCTAGAACTTGTGCCTGTGACACTCATTCCAATCCTATCCCAAGCTTTACGTTGTTCTCTCGGTCCGAGAGGGAGGGCTTCAGCTGCCCTCACTGTCTGCTTTGAGATCCATTTAGTGTTATAAAAGACCCATTTTTGTTGACAGAGAGTATGGTTCAATATCAGAGCAGGAATGACGACTTTGACCCTTAGGTTCTGAGGCCAAGAAACATAGATAAAAATAGAACATTAATGTGGTAGTCTAGTTTTGAATGCAGTATTTACTGTACTGTCTGTAATAAACTGTAATGACACTAACAGGATATGAAGAAGCAAGAATCAACCCACATGTAAGAATGATGAGTCCTAACTATGATAACCGTATAAGTTCTTTATGTAAAGTTACTATGACTTTCAGTTATTTTGTTTACTTAAAATCACTACACAAGCAAAGCATCAAACCTTTGTAATTTGCTTATGATTCTTGTCTACTCTTAAAAGATAAATGTGCTATTTTAGAAAGAGGAACTTTGCATAAATATAGTCTCTTCCGCCAATGTTTTTTTCCATTAGCACCTATTCAGTGATTTTCCTTGTATCTTATTTAGATGATTAAGAATGCATGTGTAATACCAAACATTTCTCTTCTTTTTTTTTTTTCACATAAGGAAGCATTTATTTGAAGTTTAACATGAAGTCATACAAACAAAATGTATATAAACACAAATCCACATTGAGTCATAACACAGATAGCAAAGGACGAAGTAAAAACAAAGAAAACTAACAATTTCTTTACTGGCTCTTCATCTGTATATGTGATAAAACAAAATCCTCTCCTTTCATTTGTTTTTGTATCCATGGGAAGTTCAATATTTTCAATCTCTCCAAAGGCTCCAACATATTCTTTAATTTGTTCTTCAGAAGTATCTGGGCTCAATTCTCCCACAAAAACCTTTTTAGGGGGCTCTTTCCCTTTTAAAGCTTTGGCTCTTTTGGGGTCTATCAATTTGCCATCCAGTTTGTGTTCTTTCAGTTCCAAAACTTTATCAACACTAGCAGCATCTTTGAAAAGCACAAATCCAAATCCTCTTGATCTTCCAGTGACTGGATCTGTTTTAATTGTGCAGTCTACAACTTCCCCAAATCGAGACAAATGTTCAGTCAGATCTTTCTTGCTTGTATCCCAGCTCAAGCCTCCAATAATCATTTCACCGTCATCATCCTGCTGATTCCTGCTCGCGTTGATCTTGGATCCCTCTGCGAATTCCTCTATGTTGCTGTACTCATTCATGTCCTCCATGGTGGCGGAGCTGTCGGCAGGGGGTTGCTGGCTCACAGTCGGAGTCGCGGCAGCAGCGGTGGCGGAGCGTTGT